>SNQJ01S0281984.1:0-11157 GCA_010110895.2 Picea sitchensis
CATCCCCCCACCCACAATTTGTCATGGCTTGTGATTTAGGTGGATTTATTTGGGTCGAAATTCGATTAGAGCTCACAAAAATTGAGTCAATTTTGTGTCCAGTGTACATAAGCCACTATAACAACTTTATGCCTAGGAAAATCTTTCGAAGAGTATGTGACTTGAAAGAAGCTGGGAAGATATTTGACATGCAGTACGAGAATTTCGGGAATGCAGGTCAATATTTCTTCCATAGAATATACATCACAAAGACTGGTACGACAATATTAATATTCATTGAATAAGAAACAATTTCATCTTTATATTTTTTTTTATATATATGGATCTAAACATTAAGAATAACACTAATTTGAATTGGATATGTCTTTTTTGACAATGGGGCAACACCTCTTGAATGGGCATTGAATGACTCCAGGCGAGTGAAGTACCATTTAGACCATTTACACTACCTACTTCAAGCCATGAGGTATGTGTTTTGTGTGGATTTTGTATTTAATATTTATTCTGCTACGTAGACTTTGGTTTAGTGATTCGATTCTAAAATGCCAGGGAAGGAGCGGATGTGCGAGGGTATATGGTTTTCTTTTGAAAGTAGGAATTAAATGTATTTGGATATAGATTTTGTATATGCGATTTTCATTTCGACGCGGTTAAAACATTAAAACCTTGAATGCACACAATCCATAATTTCTCAATTAAGAGTATGCCCTGATATTTGTGTATGGTAGGCTTTCAATACCTCAGATTCCCTTTTTAGCAGGTTTAGATCATCTATAAGTTGATTATAAAAGATTGCAAACTCGTATAATGATTACTGTTAGATGCCATGTTGTGTGTTGTTCCTATGTTTTTGTGTGCTTATCATTCTTTTATCTGCGTCAAATTTAATTATTATAAGATTTCCACTACATAGAACATTAGACGCCTATAATGATCTTCCGACTTCAAGCCATGAGGTATGTGTTTTGTGTGGATTTTGTATTTAATATTTATTCTGCTACGTAGACTTTGGTTTAGTGATTCGATTCTAAAATGCCAGGGAAGGAGCGGATGTGCGAGGGTATATGGTTTTCTTTTGAAAGTAGGAATTAAATGTATTTGGATATAGATTTTGTATATGCGATTTTCATTTCCACACGGTTAAAACATTAAAACCTTGAATGCACACAATCCACAATTTCTCAATTGAGAGTATGCCCTGATATTTGTGTATGGTAGGCTTTCAATACCTCAGATTCCCTTTTTAGCAGGTTTAGATCATCTATAAGTTGATTATAAAAGATTGCAAACTCGTATAATGATTACTGTTAGATGCCATGTTGTGTGTTGTTCCTATGTTTTTGTGTGCTTATCATTCTTTTATCTGCGTCAAATTTAATTATTATAAGATTTCCACTACATAGAACATTAGACGCCTATAATGATCTTCCGTGTATCCATAGCATATACAGTAATTATTTCATGCAACGTATAGTGATTACTTTTAGATGCCATGCAGTGTGTTGTTCCTGTGTTTTTGTGTGCTTATCATTTGTTTAATTGCATCATATTTAATTATTATCAGATTTCCACTACATAGAACATTAGATGCCTATAATGATCAACACTATCCATTGATGAATATGCCTAGCGTATGCATTGCAGTAAAAAAAAGGTTTAAAAGGTACTCAGATAAAGTTCTGTGTTTCTTGTCGATCCTATATATTGTCACAAATGGTTAGAAAACGTTTTAAAGGTAATTTGAATCAAAATCGTATTGGGAATACTTGACTAGGAGAGGTCTGCACAACAATTATTTTCCTGTGCTCTTGCTCATTGTATTCCCCAATGGTGTTGCACTTCTTTTCGTGCTCCTATCAACCTTTTTTCACTTTGTTTCTTTCTACATCAACAAAGCTCTAAACCCACAGTGGAGATATACTCTCACACATTGTTTTTGTGTTTTGTATGATTGTAAACCATATCATGATGAAAAGAGTTGCAATAGTGATTTACCTTTTAGAGGAATATAACTATTTTCAACGAGAAGGGGCATGAAGAAATAAACAGAGAAGCCACAAGATCTTATTTTAGGTTCTGTTGTAGCGTGATGTTGTGCCTCGTATGCCAATTTTCCAACAGATCGCTTCCATAAGATCCCTTCACATGCAAGGCCTCTGTTAGGCTCTCGCTGAGCATTGATTTGTAGATGAGCAATGGGAAATGTGCAATTATAACAACTAGGGGAATCTCCACAAATGCTTTGAACATATATCGATTGGAATTAGAAGTGAGAGAAAGTCCTAAGTTCTCTATAGTTCTAACTATTCTTTGTATTGAACCTCCATGATCCTGGGATAATTAATATGTGGATTATAAGACTACTTGTAAAATAGTTTCTCCATTGCCATCTTGTGACTCTGCCAACACTTGTTGATATTGCTTTTAAAATATTGATTAATTTCATCTTGAGATTGGTGGTATATTGCTTTTTTTAATCTTGCTTTCTTGAGCTGGACAGTTCACATGAATAAGATATGAACGTTGCAAGTCTCATTTAATAGTAAAATATACATTCCACAAGAAATTGAGGTTTCTTGTATATTGATCACATATACGATCGCAACAATGTTTATGCTACATATTTCTCTTTCATCAGACATACAGTACCATGCCATTGAACCCATCACCGGTACCATAGACCCATCAAAGGAGAGAGAGAGCACTGCTCCTTGAAACAAACTAACCATGCCATTGACTCCATGATTCATAGTTCCATATTCTCCAAACCTGGAAGTGGCACTCGATTGTTTAGATCCGATAATCTGAAAACCTATTCACAAAAGCGAGTAAGGCAAGCTCTTCCTCTTTCAAAAAAATATTCCTATTCATTCGACTTCCTATTCTCGAGAGATAGAACTAGAAACTCACCAAAATTGGAAATTCCCATCTCATGGTAATGACACTATTCACTATCATCTAAGGACAAATGGGATGGGAGCATTACGTAGGTTGTCCTCCTTATTACACGTAGCTTCTCACTGCGATGATATATAGGCTCTAAATTACTCTGAACTAGGGATATCAGTTACTCCTTAGGGAGCGTTCATATTTTATTGTATATGTAAAGTAAATTTAATTAAAGATGACACTAGACTGTCGTGGTGGGTCCTGCCTTGGAAATTTAACCAATCTCCAACACATAAATCTCTCAAATTTCCATGATTTAAAGACGTTTCCATATTTCTTTGATAAGTTAAGGAACCTGCAACACATCGATCTCTTGAGATGCCACAATTTGGAATCCTTACTGAATTTAATCGAGTATAAAATTCCTTGTCTGAGGGGTTTCTCTTATTTAACCATGTAAACACTTGAAATATCAACACATTTGAAGTGGTACCTATAACAATTATATTTGAGGAATACTTATTTAAAATAATTTCCAAGTGAAATTGGGCCCTTTGTTGAATACGCTGCCGCCCGTAAGCTAAGTGACTCATAGAAATTGAGGGAATTGAAATTGCTATGAATTCAAATGTTTTCCAGCTTCTTTTATACTGTTGTCTATCTGGTCTTGCAAAGAACATAAATGTAGGCTGGATTTCCATGGACTGTTGATTAAATTGACAATAGGTAATTGTCAATTATCTGATCAAATTAAGGTAAGGTCTTTCAATTTTAAGGACTACTAACTTTTCACACATTTTAGAATAACTATTTTTAATAAATAATTTTTTATTCACTTTGATGTTTATCGAAAATTGCAATTGCTCATTTTATTAATTTTAAATTTTTAATAACTATTTTTTTAATAAATAACAAATTTTATTCACTTTGATGTTTATAGAGAAGGTTGTGATTTGCTCATTTTTTAATTCTTAATTTTGGGATTGCAACGAGGACAATAATAATCAAGACTACTTAAAATAGGGTCCCAAAGTTGCTTCGATAGATTGAAAATTGCAGAGACACATACTATACTCTATGTACTTGAGCTCCTTGTAAACTGGAACTTGCTATGAAGGTAGGGACTAGTTGCTTTGCAACTATTTGCCTTGTTTTGAATTAGCTTCTACATATGGTCACACTTCGTATCCCGCCCACATTGCCCACCTCCATATATCAATGACGTTTTAATTTAATTAGAATGTATTTTGGAGTAATATCTTGAGGGGTGAGTCCCTTTGTAGACACTAATACCGTTGGTCCTTTCTATGTGTACAAGGTGCAAGAATGCATGGTTTTCATTGAAGTTTGGTTTATTATAGAATGAGAATTTATATTAAATTAATTCAAGTTTAATGTTTTAATTTAAAATAAGTGTTTATATATTTATATAGTCCATGAAGATGTTTTGATTAAGGATTTTGCATTTTATTTAAATGGAAAGAATGCATGTGAGTAGTATTGTGATTTCAACACTAAAGAGATAAAGTCATTTTCATATCTATGAAAAAATTCAAAATATGGTATATATGTAATGTGATAATTAGCATAACAAATTTATAAGGAAGCATATTTTTGGGCTGATATTTTCTCTAAAAATATAGCCAGCATTGTTGGTTTGATGATTGTCCATGAGAAGGATCCTTCAAGTCCTCCCTTGGTTAAGATTCAAATGAAATATTATGCTTATGTATACTTGGTGAAATCTATTAGAAGAAAATATGCACATCTTAAAGATAATTACAATCTTGTTCTCCATCACATGAACCACTTTCATATTAATTTCAAAAAATGATGATGCATTTGTTGAAGAATATATTGCAGCCTCAAAGATAGAAAACATCGATCATGAAGTATCCGCCTCCTTTCATGAAGACAAGGCTAGTGTAAGCTATAACTCTTTCCAAAATTCTGATTTTGATAATGTAATGGCTAATTTGGAGAGTGTTGTTTTTAAAGAGGAGCCATTATATGATGATGAAAAGTTAAATGCATGTATTTCTTCATATGATGAGAATGACTACAACCAAGTGTTAGAAGTTAACAAATGAAAATTTTCAAGATTTGTAGCCATAGTTTGGGGATGGATTATTTCAAATTCTTTCGGGATCCCATATTTAATACTGATGGGGATGATTCTAGGGAGGAAAATGTTGATTTGGCCTCTTGGACAACCATGCTTAATAAGTTAATGTACATAAATTTATGATGGTGATTTATAGGTATGTTTGCCCATGTACTATTAATTTTTTTAGTTTTTTGGAGCATGTTAGTGTTGGTGAAAGTGCTGAAAATTTCCAACCATCTTCTTCTTCATATTTTTGTAAAAGTTCATGTGTTTTTTCAGCTAAAAAATGTGCTTTTGGTGCTGGAAAATGTATGGAGAAACAAGATAATCAACTCATATTTTATCACAATCATTTCCAACCATCAAATTGTGAGAGCACATTTTTTTTCTTCATAATTTTAATATTTTAAATTATTAAGTAGTAAGGTTGGATGAACACTTTTTTTTAGGGTTTAAGGGAGATGTTGGTTTAAGTGGACATTGTTTTACAAAAATTTTATTCATGAACCATGTTTTGTATTACAAGATCAATTGTTTGGAGGTGATAGTTTGATGTATAAACTTGTATCTGACATTGGTATATAACCTCAATTTTTTGTGTATGTATATTGGAAAAAGGGACACTTGGCCTCAATTGGGGGTGATAGTATTAAGGTCGAATTGACACTTCTCTTATGAAGAGAGATGTTGGCTCAATTGAACATATTGTTCCAAAAAATATTTAACTATGTTCTACATTACAATATCGATTAACAAAGGGCAATTTGGTGACCAAACTCATATCAAGTGGGTGATGAGTAACCTCGCTAATATGTAATGTGTAGCAGGAAAGAGTGGCACACTTAGCCTCGCTTTGGGAGGGTAAACATGAAGGTTGAATTTGAATTGGCACTTCCCTTTTAAGGGGAGATGTTCACTCAACTAGACAGACTATTCCACAAAAACTTTAAACTTTTCTACATTGTTCTACATTGCAAGATATATGTTGACATCTAACATTCTTACCGATTGTTATATAATATATATATATTAAAGTTTAGTGAATTATTTTTTATATTTATTATTATTATTATTATTTTAATGAAATATTCAACAAGCGGACAGGATAAATTAAAATATTGAAGAATTCTCAACTTTAACCTTTCGATAAACATATTGAAAAATTATAACTTTATCTTTCAACATCATTCAAGTAAGTACTTTTTATTTATTTATTTCTATTAGTCCCTACCGAGGGACTACAACATTCGATGCAACATTGAATGACTATTAGTTTTTGCATTGACTTTAATTTTTCTTTTCATTTCCAATGTCTAACGTAGGAAAGTGTCAATAATACTTCTATTTTAATTAAAATAAATTAAAAAATCCCTTTTTCCTACCATTTCATTGGCCTTCAACTTTCACTCCTTATTACAAAGGTGATGATGGCACATTAACACCACTGCCAAGTATTTATTGTTGATCATATCTATGTAGTCAGTGCCCTGGTGGTCTAATCAATGTCTAATCACTGCCTTGGATGTTTAATCACAGTTTGGTGACATGTGGCAAATAAAATGCAATTTTTTGAAACTGGTGTAAGAATACAGAGGTGTGTTTGCAATTACCATAAGCCAATACCCATCCCTCTCCGGTGTGATCCGATATGGCTGAGCTTTGTGACAGAATGATGTGACCGTGTATCGGTTGTTAGGATGTTGGGTTGTGTTGCAATTACATAAGCAATGCAATCGGGTCCTGAGAAGTTCTATTACCGATATCGAGATCGAAAGGTCGACGGATCGGGATACCACGTTCACTCGATTTCACGATATTAACTCTAAAATAAACAATAATATTTTTAAAAATTAATGTAAATTTAAAACTTAAATTTTCTAGAATTCTATTGGCCTTCAAATTTGAGGCTTTATTGTATCTAAAACTTCTTAGTTCTTACAAATGGATATTTATTACTCCCACAATGATACATTTATTATTGTGCCAAATGAATAATTCCATATTTATCGCAGTACCGAATAGTGCTCGGTGCAATGTACAAGGATGGATGCTCGATGCTCGATTTAAATAGTTAAATGTAAATATGAGTGTGTTTCATGTATTGCCTAGTTAATATCTTCACACATTACAAAAAATATAAATTGTGTATGGTGATTCAATGGTTCTTCAATGCCATCATAAACATTATGTACAAATAAACCATAATTAAGAGTAGCCATTATAAAATTGTCTTTGATAGTTGAAGGTGATCGATTTAGAATATAATCTAGCTTTTAAAATAAAATAAAACAAATTCAAATTTCTTTCACTGCAAATTTTCTACAGATGTGTGAGGTTGTATCTGTGCAAGGTTTAAGTAGTTATAATAAAGAACATTTTATTGTTATCATGCGGGATGCAAGTCTTGTGGATCACGAGAACAGTAATAGATCTTGGTTCAATCTATGATTCACAATCCATGCTGCTAGTTAGATTGGTGAGGAATCCTCATGTATGTTTACATTTATTCTTAAAACTATAGACTCAACATCACTCACATCTCTGTTCCATTGTTCTTACAATTAAACTAAATTTGTTGTTATTCACTACTAGAATTTTGAGATCAGAGTTGTTGTGATCAAATAATTGGGTTTCGAAAGGACAATTGCAACTGATGCAAAAGGAAGAAGCCGTGAATAAGTCGGGGAGAGGTGAGATGCAACTTTACATTGTTTTTCCTAATATATATATATATATATATATATATATATATATATATATATATATATATATATATATATATATATATATATAAGCTCACATATATGTGAGCATGATCACATATATGTGAGTCTCACACATATATGTGAGCGTGTGCTCACACACACACACACACACACACACACACACAATAACATATATATAATGCATTCACCATCTTGGAGGCAATGGGTGGTATTGAAGTGTGAAATTTCAATTAGAGGAAAGAAACAATACAATGGTTGTGACATTTTTAAAAGGTTTTCCCAGGCTTTTTGTCTTGGTGGTTTTCTTATGAGATAATTTAACTTTGTAATTTATACTATAAAGAGGATTTATGAGATGCAAGGTGTTTCGACTTGTTATATTGTGATGTTTATCTTGAAACTGCTAGCCAAATTGTACATTGAAGGATTTATAGGCACAACATAATCATAATTTGTTTGTCTAGATGTTTCTTTTTTATGTTGTCAAATTTTAAATCATACTAGCCAAAATTGCAACTTTGAGCACTATAAGTCTCAGTTAAAAACATTTCTATGAGTAAAAGGGAAACTTGAGTTTCATCATCTTCTGCTCGTCAACATCTTTCAAATGACTATCACCATGCTTATAACCGAGCTCTGGTTCAAAAATTTTTGCGTGTTGAAGTTTTCGAGTCTCCACTGGTGCTGACCCTTTTTTTCTACATAGAGTTCTGGTGACTCAGTCCACACTAAACAAAACATATTCATAAGACCACATGCATCGGAGTCAAAGGATTTACTGTCTATATCAGAGCTTATCCTTTCTTCAATACCCTTCCTTATGGCGCCACACGACCATGTGTTATAGCATTGTGCCAACAGCGGGTGCCAAGGCACTGTCGGGCTCCTTGTTATCGAAGTGTCGATCCACTTGGATTGGACCACTCCAACCATCCAGACTTAGAGAGACAAGAGTTAGTATGAGAAATCGATCTTTGAAACACTCTAATCTTTTTAAATTTAGCACCTAATCCTTTATGTTGTCATGAGACCAAGTGCTATAAGAAAATTCTTGTTTGCGGGGGGCACAGTGACATAACACATCATGTCCATGTCATGGTGTTTTTCCTCCCACTTATATACGATGAAGAAAGGGAAGCAAGGGTTGGAACTCGTCCCACCGGGGTACTGGGACAAAAGACATCGAGATTGCTAGCATGACCTTTTTGCTATGTATTTGAGACATGTTCATATACATTTTTGTGTACAATGTTCAATCTTTCTATATAACAAGAAATTCGATTGTAATATTTTTTATTTTGTGTTGTGTATATGATGTAATTACAAACACATTGTTTCTTTTCTCTCCAGGAACAAATTACCGTGAGTACAAAATGTTTAAGTTGAGGACACCAAACTAGAGCAACCAAAAAAGGAAAAGAAAACAGGTCCACATTATGGAATCTGCATTGTTTTTTTTTTCCATCCATGCTTGCATAATATGCTAAACATTGCTTAAAAATAACTTGAGACACACAAATTAGAAGATGGCAGAAATAATAGACATTGAAAGCTATCAAATGAACACATGCTCGAATGTAGATACCGACATTGACCAAGTACTAAGTCACAACAGTATTTTCAGATTAGCTGCATTTTCATACACTATGGGGAACTATCTATTTGATGCATTTCAAGTTCTATTTCATTTCTGTTATTCTTTAGTTGAACTATGCCATGGGCTGGGTTATCGCACAAATTGTAGGTTGGGAAAATCCTGACCCAATCTAGAAGACGACGAGAACTTTGGGAATACCTACCCATTGTCACCCTAGGTAAGTACTCCCCTCGCTTTAGTGAAGGAGAAATCCTACACAAGGGGGGTATCCCGGGTGACCCTAGGGAGATATGAGATGGAAAGTGGAGTAATGGAAGATGATGCCCCTATAGGTCAAACTAAGAAGTGGAAGATGGCCTGGGAACACATCTTGGTGATGGTAAATGGTTGCCAAATGCTTGAGTACCTGTAGAACATATTTTTACCTGCTCGAGAAAAGAGAAAGACAAGTATACAAGCCCAATATTCAAATGGATAAGCAAGTGAAGGTCGCTGTCCTAAATTATAGAAATAAACAAATATATATATCAACAAAAAAATCAATTAATTACTGCAAAAATAACCATCAAAATTGTCAAATAATTATTGGACAATGAAGCACTAAACCAATGGATAAATTTTCAATGCTCAAGCACAAATTTTGACGGTGAAAGAGGGTTGTTAGAAAGTGTTTTCAGAGAATAATTGTAACATCCAAGTGGTTGTAGCAAATATCTTCTACACCATCAAGTTTCAACCACAAAAATTAGCAAGTAATCTGATAAAAAGTTAACCAATAAGCATTAGAATGATAATAGTGGCTTACAAGAAAATTTCCACGGTTGAAATGCAAGTTAAAGTAAGAAATAAAGTATGCTTTGTTGTAGACCTAATGGCTGTAGCTTTTGATTGATTACAACTCAAGAACTACTAGACCAATCAAGACACCCTAGTGGCTTTAGCAAGCTTAAGACACCAAGAAAATATTATGACTTGAACAAGATCAATATCTCTCGAAATCATGTTTACCAATGCAAGTAATTTATTTGTCCAATGCAATAAATGATTAGTGCTTTGCGGGTATGGAGTATTCTTGTATTAGGTTAGGTCTACTATTTCTCAAGGGGTGTAATCCCTTTTACTCCCTTGAGCAAGTAACCCTAACAAGATAAAATCTAGGAGGGTGTAAGCCCTTTTACTCCTCCTAGAGACCTTTGTAATAGCTTTTTCAACCAACAACAATGATAAAAATTGGTGGAGGGTATATGCCCTTATATTCCTCCAAGGATCTAGCTAATAACAACCATGGGAAAAGAAAGAAGAACCAACATGATGCATATTTTCCTTACCAATTCCAAGAACATGCAAGACAAAACCCTAGTTACCATGAAACTTTTATCTCTGTAGCAAGACAAAAGCCTCCAAGGGCTAGTGCACCACTTTAATCCACAAGACAAATGATAAACCATAGCATGAGAGAGAGAGAGAGAGAGAGAGAGAGAGATAGAGAGAGAGAGAATGATATTTCACAAGAGGGGCACAAATTTCAGCCAAGTAGCTCTTCCCCAAGTGAGAGAGTTATGTTCAAATAAAATGAAAATGATTCTTATTTATACAAAACTCATAAAAAGTGTTTTTCCACATAAAATTAGGGTAAACCAAAAAGTAAGGAGGCCAACCCCCTTTACAAAATAATTTTAATTTTCACACGAAGAGAACCCTTAAGTGTGACTTCAACCCCTTCTAGGGTGACATCTTGGTCATTTTGGCAAGACGTTGGGCTTGAGGATGAAATCATTGGGCCTCCAAAGGATTTCCCTTCATGCATTCAGGTCTTCTCTCAAGGTACAAGCGATCTC
>SNQJ01S0281987.1:0-11157 GCA_010110895.2 Picea sitchensis
ATTTTGAATCTTCTTGACATGGTGAACATAATTCTTCTTGATTTGTATCTGCATCTTCTTTGACATTTTCTGGATCTGTTATGGGTGAAGAATATATGTCATGTAACTTATCCCAAAGTTCTTTTGCTGCTGAACATTTACCAACCTTTTCTCTTACCGGATTAGATAACCCTTCCTAGATGAAATCCATTGCTATTTTTTTATTCTTTCTCAATTCCTTCTTGGCTGAAGTCTTTGCCCTTTTTGAACTATCATATCCTGTAACAACTAATAGAAAAACATAATGTCCCTGTGCATGTAAAAATACTTTCGTCCTTATGTTCCACATATCATACTTAAAACCATTATGATCATTGAACATTGGTACTCCATTCTCAAAATAATCCATGATCTTCTTCGAGTGGTTAAACTGTTTCCTTAAGGAACCGACTCTGATACCAATTGTTGGATTACTAAGAGGGGGGGTGAATCAGTAATAGAGAAATAATAATTTTTAACCAAATAATCAAAGTGTTATATCAATGAAGCATTATCATCCAATAATTGCAGAGTAAATAAGCAATGAACAAATGAACAGACACATGCATACACAGTACACCATTGTTTTACATGGAAACCCAAATCGAGAGAAAACCACAGAATGCTTTCCCTTATATGTCTTGAAGAATTACATTTATTGGAAGCACCAACTTCCTTTTTTTTTCAAATGCAACTGTAAGGAGGCTCCAACCCCCTAGTTTATCATGCTACAACCTAAGGGAAGCTCCAACTCCCCAATTCTCTGGCTACAACCACTTGTCCTTGCCCCATCCAAATGCCTTGAAGTATAAGTAGAATGATGGAACCACTATCAACCTATCACTGTGAGATATACCACTGTAAAATTGTACCAATAAATCTCAACCATGCATCAACCTATACCTCAACTTGTAATCAACCTATACCAAATAACCTGTAATCAACCTATACCACAAAAAAGTGCATCCAACCATGTACCAAGTATGTACCAATCATGTGTCAACTACTCATCAACTATGACTCATCAATATGTACCAACATCATCAACTATACACCTCATTTTTGTGCCAACTCATCAACTACTTGTCTCAACCATGTACCTCAACCAAAAGCCCTCATCAATTTCATCATCCAAATATGATTTGTAGCTTTGTAATAGACCTCATGTATATGATCACATTCCTACAAACCTTCTTTAACTTCAACTTCAAGAGACTAGCATTTTCATCAAACTTTTCTTTAGTCTCACATGCCTAGTTTTGGATTAATCAACAACCCTAACTTGAAGTGATCATAACTTTGTACCGGTAATGTATAAATATCTGAAATTGATACAAAAATTTATTTAGTTTGTTTTATGAAATTCATCCATGTTTCACTACTTGGAACCTCTAAGAAAAGGATTTATAGCAAAAATGACATACCTTGTTGAATGTTGGCTTATTCTAGAGAGCGACCTTGTAGAGTGTTCCCCACATGGAATATTTTTTGAATTGATATGAAACAATTACAAAGAATACTACATACTGTACCCTAACCAACACATTTGGTTTCATTGAAGTTTGATTTGTTATGAAGAATTTATGATGTTGTTACCAGAAACACCTATTTTTGACTAGTTTCGGGACTAGCCACAAACCCTATTTTCCACGGAGTGTAACTCCAAAAATAGAATGAACCACAAACTGAATTTTTTACCACATATACTTGGATATGTTTTCTCAATGGAATAAAAATTGCACAGTCTGAATCATTATAGAAAAAACATTATAGTGAAAATGGTGAGATGACCTATAAATAACATACCTTAGAAAGCATCATCAAAAGATTTTATCCTTCCTTGCATTTAGGCCTTGTTTTCTTCACCTTCCCTCATAATTTCGATTTAGATATCCTTGGTTACCTTAGATACCTATAGATATTCAATATCCACTTTATTATGTACCTTTTAAAATCTCTTAAACCACTTTGACTACTTTGACCTTTTGGGGCTTCTAGATGACATATGAGGGTCCTCCAACTTCGTAAGGCCATAACTCTCAAACCATGAGGAGTTATGTGACATTCCAAATACCACCAGAAATGGAATGACATGTTCTATCCATATAGAATAGTATTATCTAAAAATATATCATAACTCATACCATTATCCATTAAACAAACTTGGGTCCATTACCCAAACCTGGGGTCTCCAACTTCTCATGGACGTAACTCTCTAACCATGAGGAGTTATGTGACATTCCACATACCACCAAAAATGGAATGAAACGAACTATCCATATAGGATAGTTTAACTGACAAATTAATTTTCCTTAATATCATTATTCCACAATTAAGCATGGGTTCTCTTACTCCGCAAAGTGTCTTCCCGTGAGGGATTTCACCATAAGGGGACCACTTTGGAGTTCATCCATATTTACTTCTTATCAACCATGAAAAGACAATAATGAGTCATATTTACATCAAACAATCTTGGGTCCATTACCCAAACCTTTGTGATGTGGGGATTTCTTCAAGGGTTGACATCAATGACAACCAACCTTAATCAACAGTCCCACCTCAGATGACATAGTGACAAGACACCTTATGAAATATGGTATGGAATACCTGCTTCAATTAAACACTTCAAAGTCTTTGGGAGTAAGTGCTACATAAAGAAAAATAATGAAAACCTTGGAAAGTATGATGACAAGGCTGATGAAAGCATCTTCTTTGGATATTCTACCAATAGTAAAGGATGCAGATGCTTTAATAAAAGATTGCATAAATTAGTTGATTGCATTGATTTAAAGGTTGATGAAGGAGTCCTAGTAAGAGAGGTGAGCAATATTGAGTCTACTATAGAGGAAACAACTTAAGTTGCATATGAATAGGTACAAGAATCAAAAGGATAAGAATCTGAGTTATATACAAATACTTTGCAGGACTCAAACTAGGAGATCAAGACAAACACACCCTTCAGAGTTATTAGGAAGAATCATCCTGAACATCATATAGTTGGTCATCTAAACCAAGGAGTTCGGACAAGAAATAGTTGAATAATTTCTTAGAACAATATTAGATTTCCCTTCTATCTTTGCTTGAACCTAAAGACTTTAATGTAGCAGTGAAGATGACCATTGGGTTAAAGTCATAAATGATGAACTTGGCCGAGATTGAGAAAAAAAATACTTGGGATATGGTTCCTAGACCTGAAGGTACAAATTCCATAGGTTCCAAATGGATATTTAAGAATAAATTGAATGAGAAGGGACAAGTTGTGAGGAACAAAGAAATATTGATGCAGTAAGAGCTATGCATAGATTGAAGGACAAAGATTTTGATGAAACCTTTGCACCCAGTGGCAAGATTGGAATCCATCGGAATGTTTCTTGACTATGCATGTCATAAGAACCTTAAAGTATATTAGATGGATGTTAAGTCATCATTTCTTAATGGAGATTTAGAAGAAAAAGTATATATGGAACAACCTAAAGGATTTTCTTTGATGGATAACCTCGACTTTGTCTACAAGATGAAGAAAGCCTTATATGCATTGAAACAAGATCCTCGTTACTGGTATCGGGGAATGGATAAGTATCTTCAATACAAAAGGTTTCAAGAGAGGAACAATTGACAACAATCTATATATCAAAGCTTGAGGTAATGATTTGCTCATTGTGGTGGTCTATATAAGATGACATCATCTTCGAAGTAATAATGCTTCATTGGTACAATGGTTTGCTTCTACCATCTTGATGGAATTTGAAATTTCTATGATAGGAGGCCCGACATTTTTTCTTGAATGCACTTAAAATTACTCGGAGGTCTAAAGGAATATTTCTTTCCTAGGGAAAAATATCTAAGAGAAATATTGAAAAGGTTTCAAGTGAAAGATTCTAAACCCAGAGTGAGCACACCTATGGTCCTTGGATGCAAGTTAGAAAGGATGATGACTCACCTAATGTTGATCAAAGTTCATATAGGTCTATGATAGGCAGCTTGTTGTACATCCTGTGTATTGAGGACATAATGCATATTTATTTGGGAGATGAGTGAGAAGGTATCATTACTGCCTAAACATAGTCATTTGCTATATTTCAAAAAAATGTTAGGATATTTGAAAGAGACAATGAACCTTAATAATTATCTTAGGAATCGTAATTTTCAACTATCAGTCTATTGAGATGTTGTTTGGGCTAATTGCATGGATGAAAGGAAAAGCATACAGTGGAGGTGCATTCTTCTTAGGATATTCTCTTATAGCATGGTTGAGCAAGAAGCAGGTTCCATTTCCTTATCGACTCTGAAGTTGAATACATAGCAATTGACACTTGTTGTACCCAAGTAGCTGTGGATGATTTGGACACTTGTAGACTTGGAGGTAGAGAATTATACTACACGATCCCAATTCATTGTGATAATACTAGTGCAATTAGCATGTCAAAGAATCTTGTATTCCACTCGAGATGACACATCCACATAAAATACCATTTTTACGGGAGAGTAGAATGCAGTCAGATTATTCGGGTTCATTACATTCCAACCATAGAACAAATTGCAAACATCTTTACTAAGCCCTTGTAGAGACAAGCATTTGAATATCTTAGCCAAAGATGTGTGTATCCTTCTCTCACCTAAGAATCCATCACAGCCAGAGTTATGTGTTAGTTGAATATCCAGAATACCTCAGAAAAGTACTACAAAAACTTCAGGTGGGGCATGTTTTCTTTGACATTGATGATGTCAAAGGGAGAAATGGTCTAGTCTTGATGCTACAGTTAGAGGTCTAAGAAGAATAGTGAAGCCTTCAGGGGTTTACCATCAATGCCCGAGGGGAGATTGTTGGCATATTTTATAGGAAAGTGTTCTTTTCATTGATGGTGAGAAAAAAAAATGGCGATGGGAAATGAATAAGCTTCGAGGAGGAGGCGAGATAGTATCTCGAGAGATCAAAGCTTGAAAGGAAAAGTGTAAGCTTAGGGTCAGAAGCCTAAGCAACCGTCCGATCAAGAAATCGACCATGTTGATCATCTGATACAATGCACATTGTTCATTTGAGTGACCATGGGCTTAAGGATCATTAGAGGATCATTATTGTTGGATCTACAAGCGGATCGTAATGCTGGATGAATTGTGGGGAGTAAAAGAAGAATTAAACATCTCTCTAGTTCTAATCCCGCAAGTGGTCTAGATCGTTAGATCTCATAGACTTGAGTATCGATGACTGTGGTTGATCCAAAAAAATGATCATTTTAAGTCATATCAAGTCATGATCATCCAGATGCATGTAAGCTAGATCAACGACAAGGATGGGTATGGAAGTCGGAAGGAGAATTAAGCGAAGATAAGCTGGTTTAAATCTGCAATTGGTCTAGATGTCCGGATCTTGTAGACTTCGGAATATCGAATCCATCCCGTCCTTCCTCCATTTCCGTCCGGGCTCCGTTCCTCCGTCCAGCTCCATTCCGTCCATCCTTCCGGTTCCTCCGGTCCATCCATCCCCATTCCTTCCATCCATCCTCCATCCTTCCTCCTTCCATTCCTTCCATCCTCCGTCCATCCATCCACTGTCCATTCCTCATCCATCCATTCCTCCCTTCCATCCATCCTTTCCTCTCCATCCATCCATCCATCCATCCGTCCATCCATCCATCCATCCATCCATCCATCCTCCATCCTCCTCCATCCTCATTCCTTCCTCCATCCGTCCACTGTCCGTCCAATCCATTGTCCTTCCGGTCGGCCATTCCTTCCATTCCTTTGTCCATTCCGTCCATTCCTTCCTTCCATCCATCCTTTCGTCCGGCTCCGTCCCTCCTTCCTTTCATCCTTCCTTTCAAATCCATTCCTCTTCCATTCCTTCCTTCCGTCCTTCCGTCCCATCGGTCTCCATCCGTCCTCCGTCATCCTCCATTCCATTCCTCCTTCCTTCCATCCATTCCTCCTCCATTCCATTCCATCCTTCCATTCCTCCTTCCTCCTGTCCATCCATCCATCCATCCATTCCATTATCCATCCTCCATCCATCGTCCATCTCTCCTTCCTCTTTTCCTTCCTCCATTCCTCACATTCCTCCATTCCATCCTTCCATTCCATCCATCCATCCATTCATCCATTCCATTCCATCCCTTCCATCCATCCTCCATCCATTCCATCCTCCATTCCTTCCTTCCATCAGATCCTCTTTCCTTCATTCCATTCCTCCGCTCCTCCATGTCCATTCCTTTCCATTCCGTCCATTCCGTCCATTCCTCCGTCAGGTCTCCGTCCTCCATCCATCCATGTCCATCCATCCATTTCCTTCCTCCATCGCTCAGATGTCATTCCATTATCCATCCGTCAATTCCCGTCAAGAAGTTTGTCCTTTATTGTCAATAATAGAGCAACTTTTCAAGTAGTAGAAATACTTCTATAGAACATGGGTTTCTAGTAGGGAGAAATATGGATGTATGACCCTCACACTATAATTTCTTCAAAAAGGATTTCACATGGACAAGTTCCCTATCAATATGAGCAAAAATCACAATTGGATTTGTTGGCAAACTAGAACAATTGGGTAGATGTGTATATTATTTTACAAATCCAGGGTAAAGTGTCAGAGAAACCTTAAAATTATCCATTAACATAGACCCCTAAACAATTTTAGAAAATATATATATAAAGACTACAGGATCGACATCAAAGAACTTAGAAACATAGGAAGATAGGTCAACAAAAAGGGAAAAAATAGAGGTACTTGATGGATATGAAGATCAAATATCACAAGAAGGATCAAAACCATTATTGAAATAACATGTTGTGATTGTAGAAGTGTCATCATCATAAAATCCTCAGAGTTCAAAATATCAAAGTGAAAAATAATCATTGGATACAGATCAATCAAAATAGATTGATCATGTTCACCAATTTATGGCTACCAAAAACATGGGTGCAAAAATTAAACAAAACATTCTTCCTAAGATCTTTTACCAAGAGACATATCAGACTAGGATGCTATCAGTTGTGGAATATGAAAAGGGTAGATTGAATATAGCGATTACTTGAACCAAAAGATAAAAAGAAGGTTACAAACATATCTATTAATATTAATGCAGTTCACAAATTGGATAAAATTCATATACATAGGAAAACTGGAGAGATGTTATACATAGATGTGATGATAAATAGCCTTGGAATAAAGAAGTTGCAAGTTGTAAATAAAAATATCAGAAATCAACCAAAAAATAAAAATTTGGCCAATAGAACCAAGCAGATAAGAGTGGAGGAATTGGAACAATGGTTAATGGATCTGGGAGACAATCCTCAATATGAAACATCTACACAAGCATTAATGAAAATGATGGACACAGAAATCCAGGCATTGAAGAAAAGGATCAATATCCTTGGGATAGATCATGTTCAAACTCCAGAGTTGCAAGTGATACAAAGGGAAAAGGAATAACTTATGAAACAAATGATGCAGATGGGAAACCAAATAGAAATGTATGAGAAGAAGATAAATTTTTTGAAGAAATGAAATTCCTCATCACATGCCATGGATTCAACATATTTAACCGATGGATTATCAAGAGAATTAGTAGATTTGAACCTAAAGGGAGATGAAATTGAAAATATGAAGAAAATAATTTCAAAGCGAGAATGAATAAAATCGAAGATAAAGATAAAATAATTATTATTGGGAATACAAAAACTAAAGAAAATGTAAGAAAATAGACATTGAGCGATTCTGAGTAAACTACTTGGAAAACCATATTAGATAGGATCCAGACACATTATCTAGGATGAAATCATTGTTGAAGTTGGTAATATTTGGCATTACCTCAAAATAATTGGTGAAGAAATCATTTTGATAGATGAAGCAGATGAAACTATAAAGAAATAATTCCAAGAGTTAGGAACTAGACCTCGGGTTGTTACCAAACTTATTAAATTCCTAAATTCCAATTCCAGAGAAGTACTAGAAATTAAAGGTGTGAAGGATAGAACCACAATGGTAATGGAGGATGAAAATATTTTCACAAAAATGCATTTTCTACAACAAGCTCAAAATAAATGTATAATGGTGAAAAGAAACATTGAGTCATTCACCAACAAATTTGAAAATCTAGTAAAAATGGGACTACCTTCAATGTGGGATGATAAAGGGAAAATTCTATCCTTTGAAAATTATAGAAAGAATCTATTCATAATAAGAGAAAGTGAGGAAAAGTTCCAAGGAATGGATGGCAATTAGAGAGGGAAGACTATTGTGGATTTACTCATAGATGATTTCTATCTTCTTTGGCAAATAAAAAACTTATTTTCAAATCCTCCCACATATGAAAACACACTAAGTTAGACATCGCATACAAGAAAATGAAGTCAATCAAATACCCTTCAATTGAAACTTGGAAGCTTCTCATCTAGTTGTCAACTTAATGAGTAATCATGACAATTGAAGAATATCATGGATTTTGGTCGACATCATCCAAATCTTTCTATTTTTAAAAGCCAAATATTTATTTGTACATGAAGAGTTGTGAAATAGGATCGAATAAACACAAATGGTTATGATCTAGTTTGTATAAAAGTCTAAGAAAGGCTCGTTGTAAAGGTTTTTTTTTTCCTCGGGAGAAGACCATATCTTTAATAAAATTTTGCAAGCTTTGAGTGATTCAAAATTTATGTCTTAGTTCATGTGATTCATGTTATTGATGTTATCTTCATTTCCATGATTTCTTCTTGAATGTATATGAGGTTATAATTGTGATAATTTTGTACAACCACTACTATTACAAATTGCAAAGGAAACATTAAAGCTATAGATTTTTCATATGTACTGTGAGTATTAACAAGACTTGTGCTTAATTCATTATGCCTTATGAATAGAAACAAATTGTCCATTTCTCTTCATTCTATATTCTTAGTCCATATACATAATATGTTATATTTCTTCTACTTGAAGGGTAAAATAATATTTATCAAAAGATACATTATTTTACTTTCAATTTTCTTTATATATATTGTTTAACAAAATATTTTATTGTGTGAAACATAGGAATTATGCCCTCAAATATTGATCTCTAAAGTATTAAAGACTAGTAGTCAAAGCCTAAGGTAAATTAACAAAACACTCTATTTTAGGACAGATAAACTTAATCAAAATCAAACAAATTTAAATGGATTCCTTGGAATAGTTTCCTAGATAGAAACATATCAAGGGTTACAACAAGCCAATTCATAATAGATGTTTTCCATGGCCATATTGAACCCATATGGTCTTTTTTTCTTTTGGCATTCACAAATCTCATTTTTATTGCAAGAATTGATATAGTGATAAAAATGGGGAAAAAAGAAGAAGGTTTATATTCGAACAACCATAGCAATGTATAAATAAATGTTGGTTGTGAGTGTACTTAGGATTTTGTGAGAGGTTGGCGAGAAATTCCTAAGTTCCCTCATTTGTCTGAGATTTCAGGAATTATAGGTTAGAACACTAAATTATGCCTTCATGGACATTTGATCCATCTCATGCCTATGCTTTGACTTTGTCATGATTTATAGTGGCTCTTGGATATTAGCATTCATGTCTTGGATCAAGCTTCTTTGAAGTGTCTAAAATTCTTAGGCATGGATATTGTGTGTGGTCATTGGTTGTGAGAGACCTTCACCTTATGAGCACTATGGGAAATGATATTTACACATATTTATTGTGCTTTTAAAGGAATCATAACCAGATTGCATGGAATGCAAGCCTAGAACCCATCGGAGTTTATATGTGAATGTAAGAGTGTTTTGTAGGGTCAAATGGAAAATGACTCAAAATGATAATGTTTCAACTTAGAAAATAGGGCTAACATGCACCAACAAATAAGATCTTGGCTAATTTGTTGATCTTGAGAAGGGGTGAACCCGATGCTCATTACAATTTTAAAACCTTTTCAAATTATGCTTAAACCATTCAATTATATCCAATGAAATAAACAATAAAATAAAGAGTTACTGTACACCACAATACACCATGCAAAATATGAGAAATAATCAATGGTTTGTTCAGGAAGTAATGACTTCCAAAGCCCAACTCGACTTCCAAATGTAAAGGATAAGGCTCAGAGACATACAATCCTCCAATATCAAGAGATTTTAACTCATCCTTGCCCCTTCCTTCCACCCAAGAATATATGAGAGATAATAAAACTTTACATTAAATCATCACCATCAACCAATCATCACATAGAACTGATAATGCTTCTGAGACTTCTTCAATTTATGCAATTCTTCAATTCTTGGAGTGATCTGATACTATAGATAATATTACTCAATGTATTATCTGAAACTCCTCAATTTTCACTCCTTGACCTTGCCCCTTCCTTCCACCCAAGAATATATGAGAGATAATAAAACTTTACATTAAATCATCACCATCAACCAATCATCACATAGAACCTGATAATGCTTCCTGAGACTTCTTCAATTTATGCAATTCTTCAATTCTTGGAGTGATCTGATACTATAGATAATATTACTCAATGTATTATCTGAAACTCCTCCAATTTTCACTCCTTGAATCCTCCCCAAAAAGAGATTATAGAAAGAATGGTAGACTTTATTCAATTATGGTCTATTCAGAAGACCCAACTTGTACAGCATGCACCGCACTCAATATTTAACATCTGATTATGAAACTCTCACACAATAAACTAAAGTCTGTACTATTTCCAATGGAAGTGGTCCCACTTCATTTGTATTTTGTATGAATAATTTATGATTGTTTTACCCAGAACACATGTTTATTGACTAGCTTCAGGACTAGTCACAAACCCTACCCTCCACAAAGTGTATCTCCATAATTATAGAGAATCAAGAGCTGAAATTTTTACCAGAGGTACCTTGATATGTCTTCTCATTACCATAGAGATTTCACCATATGAATAATTCTATAAAACATGTTATAGAAAAAATGGTAAGATGACCTGAAAATAACATACCTTAGAACACATCACCAAAAGACTTCATCCTCCCTTGAAATCCAGCATTCTTTTCTTCTTATTTCCTATGAAATTTGACTTGTATCAAATGAATGTATAATGATGTTTATTTATACCATTTATGTCACTTCCTTTTAACATTAGGGCTGACCTGACACTTTCTTATTTTGTAATTCTTTTCTTTAATTAT
>SNQJ01S0281989.1:0-11157 GCA_010110895.2 Picea sitchensis
AGAAGGGGATCGACTGTTAGCGTAACGTTACGCTGCAGGAATTGTGACTTGACTGATTTACTTGTGGGAGTTGAGATTTCCCATCTCGGAGAGGAGTGGTAGCTCGGCCTTGCGAGGCGAGCTGGGAGCTAGACGTATCATCTGGATAGTGTGTGGCCCCTTTGCGTCTCGGGGAGCTAAGGGGGAAGCAGAGTACCCCTAGCGTTGGCTGGGAGGTACCGTTGTAGTCTCGATGGTTGGCGAGCGGGAGCGACACGGAGCGCACAAACGACACTCGGGGAAGGCGAAAAGACAACGATACGTTTCTTTGTTGAATGATAAAATGTGGTAGGAATTATGATTTAGATCTGCATTGTGTAGTGGGTAGGTAAACTGATTGTTTGTCTTGCCCCTGATGCGTTTGACCCGACCATTTAGTGTTTATGATGAACATGATCTCTTCTTCTATGCTTGATCGTGAGTTGTGGAGTGATTAGTTTTTTTTATTCTTATAGGTTTTGCTTAACCAAAATGTCTCCCCTGTTTATTGAATGGTCGGTCTGCTCTATACATTTTCTAGATAATTGTTTTAGTCCTTTATTCCTGGGATGATTGTTCAACAATTTCGCTGAAGTGTTAAGGATAGAAATGTAAATCCCCTCCTGGTGCATTGTATGTCGATTTGTTCGTTTTGCATTTTATTGATTGACGACTTCCTACCCAGAATCCTTCCTTTACCCGACAGACATCTCTTCTCCTCCTGAGAGTTTTAAATAAAAGAAGGGGGGTTAGTCTAGCACTTCGATTTCAATGTTTGCACAGCCGTCTATCCTGTTACTTCCAGGTGTGGGTAAGGGTAGTGTTATACCTTTGGCCAGTTTGAGCTAAATTTTTACTGCATTATCCGGCTAATTACCACGTTTTACTGTTTAAAACTGTTCAAAAAATGGCAGCGTAGGTTTACTTCCTAGCGTTTCAAATTTTATTTTACGATTACACAACCTTGCCACATAGAACTACTAACCGGGAATTCAGATACAATCTTACATCCCCCTTTTATTGCCTCCGGTTTAATGATTATTTCACAGGAAATTGATGGATGGTATAAAAATAGCACATAAATTGTTATCATCTACGTTGGTTTTTGTTATTATTTTCATTTCTATTAAAACACAATAAATGAAATCTACAGTAAGCGAGTATGGTTGGGAAATGGGAGCGAGAAAATTTAAGGAGGCCTTTATTACCCTCTGTTGCACCTCACATTTGAACTTCTTTAGCTTTATTACCTCTTTGATTATTGCTGGAGGGGCATGTTAACAAGTCGACTACATTTCTGAGTTGATTTAGGAAGAAGGGCCTCCCGATCGATAGGTGGGATGCTCCAGCTATTAGCTAACACATGAACCACGAATTTACCCTATAACACAGTCTGGCGTGCGCATGGGATGACCTCTTATCTCAGTGCCCGGGCTGTGCGAAGTCTTGTAGTTGGTATGGTGCATCCCCCTTTTCCAAAGTGCAGTCGACACCATCTATCCATCTACCTTCAGGTGGCGTCATTCCCAAGGCGGAGAATCTAATGCCATCCTTTTTATTTGTTTCCCAAATAGAAATTTTATTTACAACGAATCATCGCTGGAAGTGGGTGAAGTTTCCTGGCATGAGAGTTACTCTCCTTGCAACAATTCCATTATTTTTGCCTCAACAATAACCCTCCCTCCTCTCAGCTAGCGATTTGCCTTTGGCTGCGAGCCTTTGCCCTTCCTAGCCTTGGACAGTGCTGAGCCTGTCATGTGGACAACAATGAATTAGTTCTTCGTGCCTTTGACTGCGGGGTGACAGGTTTCTAATGCCACACTAATTTCTTTTAATTATTCATTACTTGTAAGTTTTTCAAGCTTGCTCCAATTATGGCATAATATTAATGTAAAATTTTAATGCTTGCTTTAAAAGATTTTAGAATATTGCATCAATGGTGGATTTATAATCATTGGGTCATTGCGCTAATTATTGGTTCACAGTTACTGGCTATTGATTTATAATTTAGATAATTGAGTTAATATTAATGTTAAATTTATATGCTTGCGTTAAAAGATTTTAGAATATTGCATCCATTATGGATTTATAATCGTTGGGTCGTTGTGCTAATTATTGGTTCACAACTATTGGCTATTGATTTATAATTTAGATCATTGAGTTAATGTTAATGTTAAATTTATACGCTTGCGTTAAAAGGATTTTTGAATATTGTGTCAATTGTGGATTATGATCAATGCGTTGTTGAGTCAATTATTGGTTCATAATTAATGTATATCGAATTATAAACTTAGATCTTTGAGTGAAGGTTAATGTGAATTTTTACAATGAATGAGTTAAATGATTTTAGAAGGTTGCGTTATTTATTGAATTATAATTATAGATTAAATGTAAAATTTTTCTTTACATGATATAACTATTCATTTTTATTTATAATTAATGAATGAGTTAAATGATTTTAGAATATTGTGTTAATTATTATAATTATAAATTAAATGTTAATTTTCGCTTTAAATGATAATTTTTAACTATTCATTATTTTTTATTAAAATTATGATTAATTATTTGGTTAAATGTTAAACCAGTCGAAGATCAGACTTGCACAATAAGGTCCTTGAATGTTAATTTACAGGGTACCTTGATGACAAATTATGATCTAAAGTTGCGCGATGGAATGGCCTTAAAACTAATGTAGATTGTAGTCCTTTGTTTAATTAATGTTGTACTGGGTCGTAAACTTTTGTGTGCTTGGTCTGCTTGTGTCGGGCAGGATATAGACACCTCCATGTTCCTCAGAACAGTCGCTAGCCTTGAGACCTTAAATGGTTAAAATTGATGGGAATATGGGCTTGAGCATTGCTTATGTGTCTTGGAGGTCCTAACCATTGCAGGGTAGGACAGATGGGTAGTCAGTCTTATTTATTAGTTGTTTGATTGTCATTAATTGCATGCAGATACTTGATGTGTGTCTTAGGTCGTCATGTTGTGTTCGTCGTTGTATGCATCTTGTTCATTGTCGGGCGATGACGCAGAGTCAATTGTTTTTCTTTTTTACCCTTGTACACACGTGCACACACAATTTGAAAAAGGAAAAAAAAATTTACTTGTTATACGAGGCTCGTCGCCGTAACGAGGAGGTTCTTTACATCCAAGGAGGTGAAGATTAAGAGGAAACAATATACCATATCTTGTACAATTTTGTGTAGTAAAAGTCCATAAAGAGAAACAAATGAAGTGTATTACAATAGGGAATAATACATGCATTTCTACGAAAATATGTTGTGCTAGTACTTCCTGAAACAAAATTGTAGCTAAGCAGTTAACAAACCATATATACTTGTTCTAACCCATCTCTCATCTTCAAAGTTTAGGATAATGCACCACACTAAAAAAGAAATAGAACTACCATTCAAACTACTACTAAGTACCTAGTGTTGTGATATACCACCTAGACTAGATTGATGCTAAAGAATCCTTCCCAATTAACTTATTTGATTTTGATGGGCTTGATAAGAAATTTAATCCTCAAATAATAATCATTTAGTTTCCAAGGATTCATGCTTACCTATTTTAGATATCTTCTAATATTACTCTAAGGGAGTTAAATTATAGAGTAGGAATTTGAATTTTCATCATTGAAGAGCTAATAGGGATGAACATAATGAATAATATATCTAGAATAGGGACTTATTTTTCTTATCTTTACCCTTCTGATTTTCACCATCACCTTTAGATTCATCACTTCCCTTTTTATCATCATCCTCTTCCCATTTTGTTTTCTCCACCATCATTCTTTTCGCTACAAACTTCCTTCTTCTCTCCCCTTGCTTATTTCCCCCATCCTTCTTGTACCTCCCTAATTATCGCAATCATTATTTTGTGGGATGATGACAATATAATTCTTTGTAATTCTATGGATATGTAATGGTTCATAGTTATCATTATAATTAAAGAATTCATGGATCAAAGAAAATAATTAGAACGAGTTACACATATTTTTTTATTAATTTTGGTTGACTAGGGGAAAGTTGTAGGATTGAGAAGCCATGCGAAGATTTTTTTTTTTCTTCCAACTTGTATATAGTATAATTTTTGTTGTTGAATATGGTGAATGAAATCATTGTTGAATTACTTTTGGATACAATTTGTTTAACAAAACACCCTTAAATACATAAGTATAATAAAAGGAAATCCCCATGATACATAGGAAATTTTGAAGGATATTTCATGGATAGTGTAATGTGTATATATAACTTGTTGGGAAGAAAAAATCATTCAATTATAAAATATTCTAAATTCCTAATGAATCCTTCACATAATTATAAAAAAAATGTTAATTTTTAGTGAATCTTTCATTGAATGTCATTGAAAAAATATCAAAGGTTATCCTAATAGAAGTATGAACTACATTCCCATATATCATGGGTGTCAACTTAACAAAATATGTAAAACTACATGTTAATGTAATTTTTATCGAAATTTTCTAACCATGGAGATTAGAACATACGACACATATATATATATTTGGACCATATTCTAAAATATAAGGGAAGAAGACATTAATACAATTGTTTCATTTAATGTAATCTTATTATTACAAAGTTTATCTGATGCATGCTAAGAACCATCTCCACCTTGTTTAATTTGTTAAGTGTGATGCAAAATTAATAGTTGCAAATATGATGCAGAACTAAATGTCAACCATGATTAATATATTGAATAACATGAAAATATTTTTCAATTAGAATTCTCTTTTATTATATAATGGAGTATTCATTAAAATTCATAGACTTGTAAACACAAAGATAATTTCTACATCTAGTGAAGAAAATGGTAACAATATAGAAATTAATATATAGGTAAAAAAAATGAATAAAACATTCCAACCACTGTGCCATATATAGTAGTATATCTCCAAAATCATATTAAAGGTTAAAAAAAAATCTTTAAGAAATCTTCATCTACAAGGGATACTCTTTGGAAGTATTATATCCATAAATCTTGGATCTTAAAACAAAATTTTATTATCTAGATCAACTAGTATAGTTTGATATTTGGAAAAAATATTCAAAAAATTATTTTGTTTTCGAAAATATTGTCAAAACATTATACACTTCCGAAATATTCATAATAAATTCATTAGAAATCATAAAAAAAATCATTTTTTTAAATATGAATTATTAAAAGTGATAATGAAAAACTAATACATTAAACCATCTTTGTAGGATTAATTATTAACTCCACAAAGTATTACTAAAAGTAGAGGCATGCATACCATAGGCAAAGAACTTTCATGTAGTGAATCTTAGTCATCCCAAAAACTTATTTTGTACTATGGGTTTTAACAATTTCTTTGATACCTCTACAATCCAACCAGATGAAGGATTTTCCAAAACAAAACAAAAAGGTTGAATTCACAACTAAGTAAATAATTATTTTATTTTTGGATTTTCCTTGACATGAAACTAAAACTAATGTTTTAGTAAATAGTTTAAAACTAATAAATACTAATCAACATTGGTGCCTAGGAATGGATACTTTTGAACCATGTACTGAATTAGGAACATCAAAAAATAATTTAAAACTAATAAATACTAATCAACATCGGTGCTTAGGGATGGAGCCTTTTGAACCATGTACTAAATTAAGGAAATGTATTGAATTAGGGAAATACTAGTTGATCATATGTCAACTTTGTAATATTAAAAGATCATAGTTACCTCAGTCGCAAGAATGGTTTCCACATTTTTTTCACATTCATCATAATATTTTTTTTATGTTCACGAATGAGAAATATATAAATCTCACAAATCTAGAAAACCCTTGACATCACACCCAATTTCCAATTTAGAGAGCTAGAGGAGATTTGGTTGGTTCCATCATTATTTATTTAAACCATATAGGTTATGATTTTATGTAATTGTTGTCCAATGTAATACAAAAATAACTCTAAGATCCTTCCCATTGGAGTCACTTGAAAATAGAAGAAGAGAGAGAAATTGGCTTCTCTTAGGTGAGGCAGCACTTGGAGGCCATCAAAGCAAAGCCACACACTGCATTTTATTAAATCAATGAGGAGTACAATATATATGATGATATTCAGTTTAGACGGTTGGAACCATTAGACAGTTTGAACCATTATACAGTTTAGAGGAGTACAGAACTAATCCCCATTATTTCTAAGTCTTCCCTTTAATGGAGAAAGGATTGACATCCACACCTAACATATCCCTAAAGAGACTACATGTTTTCTCGAACAAAATGAAAGTGAGTATCAACATGATTTGTCCTTGACTGGTAAACTGGATTATTTTCCAACTTGATTGATCTCTGGTTATCACATTTGATTATCGTAGCTTTCCTTTATTCTTCTCCAACATATTGAAGTAGTCCTCTCAATCAAACAGCTTCCCAAGCTATTGCACATAATGTTTTATATTCTTCCTCAGTGGATGACAAAGATACATCAAGTTTCTTCTTGCTGCTCCATGAAACAATATCGGATCCAATGCCAAATGCATAACCTATAGTAGATATCTGATCATCCGAATTTCCAGCCTAGTCTGAATCCGAGTAACCTGTCAGCTCAACATCAAATGAATTGGTATATTTAATACCATAATAAAGTGTTCCTTTGAGATACCTGAGTACCCCTTTCGCTGCTTTCCAATGGTTTTCTAGAGGTTTTTCCATAAACTGACTTAAGACAGTAACATAATATGCTATGCGAGGTCTGGTTGTAGTGAGATAGTTCAAGCTTCCCACCACCTGTCTATACATTGTACCATTTACCTCCTTCAAACCATCATCACAGTAAAGTTTCATGTTAGGTTGTATTGGAGCATAAGAAACTTTACACTAATCCATTTTAAACTTCTTAAGTACTTCTCTGACATATTTACCTTGAGACACAAAGGTTTGACTAGCATTTATCCAAACTTCAATACCTAGGCAATAATGTAACTCACCAAGATCTTTTATTTCAAATACCTGTCACATATGCTTCTTAATTCCACTAATCAATTTTTTTGAATTTCCTGTAATAATTAAATCATCAACACATAAGGAAATCAATACAACATGCCCCTTTTCATCAAACTTGGTATACAGATTTGGATCACTTTTGTTCCTCATAAAACCCTGCTACAGAAAGAAAGAATTTATCTTCTCATACCATGACCTAGGTGTCTGTTTCACTCCATACAATGCTTTCTTTAATTTAAGCATTAAATGTTCTTGACCACTTTTCACAAACGCCTCTGGTTGAGTAAGGTAAAGCTCCTCCTTTAACTCACCATTCAAAAAATTAGATTTTACATCTAATTGGTGAAGCTTCCAATGGTATTTTCTAGCTAGTGCAATTAACATTCTTATAGTGTTTAATTTAGCTACTGGTGAAAATGGTTTTTCATAATCAATGCACTCCTTCTTTGAATCCATTTTCCACCAATATGGCTTTATATTTATCTATACTACCATCTTCTTTGAATTCAGGTTTGTATATCCATTTACATCCTATGAGATTTTTATCTTTGGGCAATTCAGTCAATTCCCAAGTTTTGTTTTTCATTATAGAGTCATATTCTTCCTCCATTGATTTTCTCCACTTTTCATGTTCATTAGCTTCATTAAAAATCATGGGTTCTATGAAATTTGAAATACTACTCATCAAGGCATGTATTCTTTATATTTTTCAGGTGGACGAACCTGTTGTGAAGATCATCTCAATTGGATGGTGACTTCTTCTCCATTTTGTAAAGATTCTTCTTCACTACTGGATGTATCCATGTCACTAGGTGCCTTTTCCTGTTGGTTCTTCTCTTCTTTGACCTCTTCATATTCTAGAAGTACATGCCATCCTTCATGACTATTTTCTTCATTATTTCCTTCTGTCGGCTCATGGAAAATTACATCTCTACTTGAAAACACTTTGTGAGTAGATGGATCAAACATTTTATATGCTTTAAATATGAACATTACCCTATAAAAATACATTTGATAGCTTTATCATCAAGCTTCTTATTTTTCTCCTTTGGAATATGTGCAAAATCTTTACACCCAAATATCCTCAAATTATTAACTGCTAGTTTATAATCATACACGGCTTTGAAAGAAGTTTTATGATCAAGACACCTTGTTGGAATTCTATTTTTTAAATAAACAACAATGCTAATGGCCCTAGCCAAAAAAGAATTTGAGAGATTCTTACCTTACATTATACTTCGTGCACATTCCACCAGAGTTCTGTTTTTCCTTTCTACAACTCCGCTCTATTGTGGAGTGTGGGGTATTGTAAATTGTTGTACTATTCCATGATCTTTGAAATAATTGATGAATCCTTAATATGTACTCCCCCCCTTGATCTTAGCGAAGGATTTTGATGGACTTTACTATTTGCTTCTCCACCGTGTTTTAAATTCCTTAAAGTATTAAAAAACGTCACTCTTTTTCCTAAGGAAATAAACCCGTGTGTATCATGTGCAATCATCAATAAATAACAAAAAATAATAAGCAACACCTAAGGACCTTGTCTGCATTGGTCCACAAACATCAGTATACATAAGTTATAATACATCTTTCTTTATCCTATCAAAATTAGAGGGGAATTCATCTCTGTGCATATTTCCTAATGCACAACATTCATAAGGAGCATACTCATTCTTTAGCATAGGGAATCCTTCAACCATAATTTGTTTTTATAATAAAAAGAAATGATGATAATTAATGTTACCGTACCTTTGGTGCCAAAGAGTTTCTGTAGGCATAGTTGCAGAAGTCAATTCTTCATGATTCTTGCTGGTAACATCAACTTTGTATAGACCTCCAACTCTGATTCCTGAGGCAACAGTTCTATAATGATCCTGCAAGTCCTTCACTATACAGTGTGTCTTGAAGAATTCGACCTTGAAATTATGATCTGTAATTGTGGACATAGAAATCAATTTTTTCTTTATCCCGAGGACATACACAAGATTGTGAATGTGTCTGAGAGTACTATTTGGAAGTGTTACTGGAATATCTCAATATCCCTTAATCTGATAAGAATGATCATCTCCAAGATAAATATGGGCAACATTATGTGTTTCTTTAAATTTTATATACCAATTCTTGTTACATGGCATGTGAATTGAAGCTCCATAATCCACAAACCATGCATACACATCATCAATTTCAACAAAAAGTGCAACATTAGACACAAACAATCTAAGATCTTTTTAATCAAAATTCATGTTTTCTTCTGCAAAATGTCCTGAATGTTTTCTATTTTTATGTCTAACATCATCATTTTTCTTCTTATAACATTCTCTGGCAAGATGCCCAATCCTACCACAATAGAAGCACTTAGGTTCATTTCTATTAGATGGCATACCTTGATTTGGATTTGGAAATGACTTCCTCTAAAATGAACTTCCTCCTCTTTATCCTTCTCCTGGTTTCCCTATAGGGGATCTCTTTTTTGTCCATAGTGCTAAGTCTAAATTCTAAGGCTTCAAATTCGACATCAAATTTGTGCGCCTCTTTTCTTCTTGCAGCAATATACCTGTCAGTTCCTCAAAGGTAGGAGCTTTCTCTCTCGCTGCAAGGCCTGTTATAAACATTTGATAGTCCTCTAGAATTCCATTTTGGGAAATTGTGACTAGATTAGTGTTTGAAACCTTTTCTCCTATATCTTTCGATTTATCTTTCATGTCTTTAATTCACCCAAGAAAAGTACTAACAGACTCATTTATATTCATTTTAATACTTAGCAATTTACTCCTCAGAAAAACAATACAATTTGTATTATTAGTCTCATCCAAATATTTAAGTGCTTTCGAGGTTTCTTTAGAAGTATTAACATCTCTAATGTGAGGAATTATATTATCTTTCACAGACATTCGTAATAATACCTTGGATTTGTTTTCCCGCTTATCCCAATCTTGGTTTGTTTCCGCTGTCGCACCTGCAGCCGTGTCGGGTCGCACTTCATCTCCTTTTGCGATCATCCATACACGATAACCTTCCATCAAGGTATGGATTTTGAATTTATAATTGATGAAATTCAAGCCATCCAATTTATTGGCTTCATTGAGATAAGTTTCAGCAAGTGGATTCAACATCCCTGCAAACACTTTCATGTTGCAAACTTGCAGCAAGATATGATGCCTCAGAACAACAATGAAACTTATAGCTCAAAAAGGGATCTAGAAGCAGTGATACGATCTTTCAATTTGCAGCGATTTGAACGCAAGAATTGACATCAAGGAGCAGTGATCTCCTCTAGACAATCTGGAGGAGCAACAATCTAGATACACAATGATCTGATACATGGATATAAGAAGAATGAGTATAGTGGGCACCGCTATGCATATAAATAGTTGTTGATCATATAATGAAGAAGTATTTGCAATGTTTTATAGACAACATGAAGAGAGAGACGTGAAGAATAGGTGTATCCCACTTGCGCTCAAGGAGAGATAAACAAGAAACAAGGACAAGTGGATGTTGTATATATATTTTACATCCTTAAACTTATTTATTGGAAGATTGCTAGGGACACCACCTTTGTAAATTTTGTGTATTATCTATGCCAAATGGAAATGATCCAACAAAAAAAATTCAAACAATAAAAAATTAAATTTGGAGATGTCTTTATGCTCGACTCCACCCTCCCTAGAGAAGCAATCAATTGGAGCAGCGAATCAGCGATCGAAGTTCCCTCTATACGCGACCTCAATTTTCTCTATTGGAGCCTGCGTGATTTCTTTTCCCTTATTTTAGACGATGTATCACCCGGCTACCTCACAAAGTAGCATATTAGCTACAATCAGATGCTCACGGGTGGCTTCCTTTGACGATGGATGTACATTTCTGTCTTTCAGTGGCTTGTTAACGAAGGAGAGTTATGTACGTCAAACAGGCGTATCCAAAGGAAGGTGTAAGGCTGAAGCATTTTCCTGAGGGTTTCCTCAGTAGTGCCTACGTCACGCCCTTATGTACACTTTGATATCAAAACAGAGAGACAACCGATTACAAAATGATTGATATCAAAATAGAGAGACAATCGACAACACAACGCTAGACAAACTCTCACGACAAACAACGTTCAAACGGGTGCAAACAACAACATTCTCTTCTCCCAACCGAAAGATCTGATAC
>SNQJ01S0281992.1:0-11046 GCA_010110895.2 Picea sitchensis
CTGCGCGAGGAATAAAATGGACTTTTACAGATGAGAAAAAATTCTCCATCAAATCCCAAGCACAATTTGTGTATGTTCTTAGTCTAGGATGCTTAGCTAGGTATTGTCGGTTTACTTGTCTTATTATCAATTCAGTGTCACCGTAAACCTCCAAGTTTTTTATATTTAACTTCTTTGCAGCCTCTAAACCTAAGATTAATGCTTTATACTCACATACGTTATTGGTGTAATCTATATCCCACTGCAAACGATATGAGAAGGGAACAATAAACTTACCTTCAGGTGCTACTAAAAGTACGCCAACACCAGCTCCTTCAGAAGACGAAGCGCCATCGAAATACATTTTCCAGATACCATTTTTGCATAGCTCTTCTGTCAAGGGACTAAGTTCTTCCTGCTTCATATCAAGTTCTTCTGGACACCCATCTAAACCATCATCAAATGACAATATGCAATTCCCTAGATCTTGGTCTGCAACGTAAATATGAAAGTTATTTGGGTTCTGAGGATCACTGACAATATATGCCAATCTTGTTTCTCTGTACAAACGGGTAAACTGACCTTCGAATATAGGAATTGTGGCATATGACATGTCCAATTGTAGATAACCCCCCAACTTGGCTCCCCATGATATGGATAACAACATACCATACTTGGGGGGAATATCTGCGATAACCACATCCATCAGGATACTCTTGACCGGGACCTGAGCCAGTGTAACTACCAGATCTTTTATCATTCCCATACATTTAACCTTTCTAGAATCAAACGAGTATAGGTTTCCATAGGGTCTAGTGATCTGGAGTCCCAGCCTCTCCATTATAATTTTGGGCATAACATTATGTGAAGCCCCGGAGTCTAACATATAGTTATGCAGTAACTGATCATGTATATTCAAGGTGATATAGAAAGGAGCGACGTTGTCCTTGGATCCCTCAAAATGAGGACCAAAGGTGATGTTAGGTCTGTCATCTTCTAGATTGATAACATCAGAGTGACTTTCTGACTCATAGACACCCATCACTTTGGCAATTTGCTTCCGATAAGTGGGGTTTTTTGCTAATTCTACCAAAGGAATCGGTATCTTAATTTTATTTAATTCATTTTCAAAATTGAAAGATGTATTTACCTTGTCCGTTTCTTTGGTTAAGACTTCCGAGCTTTTTCTTTCTGACTTATTTGTCTGGATTGCTTTATCACTCGTGATCTTGGTCGAAGATGTAACCTTATCTACTAGTCCAGTTTCCTTTGTTTGGGTTTCAACTTTTTTCACCTCGTACTCTTGAGTTTTTGCTACCTTGATTTTATTGTTGGGTAACAATGTTTCTTCCAAAGGAGGTTCATGAGCTTGACCCCTTTGAAGGATTATTTTAGGTTGGTCAGTTGAGGTGGTCTTATTTTTAGATCTTAGATTGTATTTGGGTTGAAACTCATCCGCTATCATTTCTGTTTCTGGTTGAGATACACAGAGGTCGGTATGATCACCTTCTTCCTCTTCATTAGACGATTGAGGGGTATTTAAAGATTTCTCATAGTCTTCCCTGGTCAAACATGGCTGCGAACATTTATCACCGAAACACGCGACTTCATCTTCCAAATCTATGAAATCTTGGAGGTCATTTGCTCCTATAAAATTTTCGTTTTTTAGTGGAGCTTGTATTTTTTGATCTTCATTCTTTATTTGTCTCTGTTGATTTTGGGGATTTGGGTTTCTCCTGAAGTCCTTTTTGTTAGAAGAATCAGCTTTAGCCTGATCCAACTCCATCCTAGAGATTTTTTTAGACAGTTCTTTAATTATTCGGGCCATATCATCTACTCTGTCATCAGTGTATCTATTTTACCCCGAAGGACCTGCTGGTTCCCTATAGCGTCTATTTTCTCGGTTGACTGTTTCTACTTTAGCCTTTAATTTACCTAAAGCCATCATATTAGATTCTATTTCGATAGCATCGTCTTGCATTCTATTTAGGGTGGCTCCTCTCCTTTCTCGCAAAAGTAGAGCAAAGTCAGGTTCGAAAGCTCCCGCAAAGGTTACTTTGGCTGAGGGTTCGGAAGGTTTAACAACGGCTGGAATTTTATTATACAGTTTGTTAAATCTCAGAATAAATTCCATAACTGTTTCTGAGTTCTTTTTATTTAGAGACCCAAACTCGGTAAGGTAATATAAGTGATCTTTCCGCTCTCCCCATTGTCTGAGGAAAGCATATTCCAATGCATCATATCTCCGAATAGAAGCTGCAGGAAGGCTCTGAAACCAAGTTCGGACCTGTCCTTCAAAGGTCTGGACAAGAAGTCTAGAATAAACATCCTCGTGTTCAATACCACAGATGTCTGCGAACTGGTCAAAGAAATTTATATGCTCGGTTGCGGTTAGATCTCCCTCCCCAGTGAACTTAGGAAGATTTTTGATGTAGTTTTCAGGCAAATCATGGAGGGGAACGGGTAAAACCAGGGGAGCGTATCTCGCGGCTACTTTTGAAAATACTCTGGGAGGAGGGACATTATGTTGTCCTCCACCTCCTCCTCCGACGCCTGCCATCGACTTAGGTGTAGAAAATGAGGGTGTAACACACTCTTTGGAATCAGGTGAGACTGGGAAGTTCTGCCGAAGAAAAGTTGGTATGTCAAAGGACAACGATCTTTCTAAGGTACCCTTTCCCTTGTTTATAGATGGGAAAGTCTGATGGATCTCACTCCAAAATTCAGAGTAGTTTGTTTTCGGTTTTTTGGTATCAAACAGAGGGCTGCATGAAGTAAGGTTCTGAAGGGAATTTAGTTTTTAAAGGTGGTTTTTTAGGCTTATAAACTGTAGCAATTGCCTCAAACGAGCCTCTCGCTCTTAAAAAAATTTCAGGATCCTTAACAGGCGTAATCAGCTTGCCATCCGGGTTCTGTCTGGTATTCTTTCTACCAGACGCCAGTTTGTGTTTCTGTGGAGTCGCCAAGTGAAAGATTTAAAAATCCTTAAAACTGTGTGCACTCTATGTTCACTATCAAGGAGTAACACTATCAACGAAATAGTTTGTCGTTTTCCCAGAGAAAAGATTTCGTAACTTCGCTCCACGGCAATGGCGCCAGAAAGATGTTGTTCCTGAGTCTGTACTTAAGCCTTAAAAGTACAGTGTCAAGGCATCTAAAAGTATATTAAATATTTATAAAATATTACGCTAACCTTCGGTATAGGAAACTAATGAAGATTTCTACGTTCTCGTTGTCTAGCTTCCAACTGTTCTTGAGTATTAATATCTTGTTCAATGGCTGCCCATGAACGTTCAAGTTCTTCCCGGGTGTTAGCAATTTTAAGGATTGTGTCAAAAATATTTAAAGTAATATGTGTTTGATTAGATAGTCCAGGTTCAATAATAGGTTGAGTTGTTGCAGGGACAGTCATTGAGGAACAGTACTAGTAAGAAATGATTTAAAGAGAGATTTTAACACTGTTTCAATTTGGTCAAAATAAAGAGAAATTTTTGCTTTAAGAATAAAATAGAAATGCAAACTGAAGGCCCTTTCTCGTAACTGTATTATTTTAGTAAAAAGATGTGGGGTGAGAGAAAAACATTTAGTTGTAGATATCGTAAGGTTCCTGTCAATAGAAAACTCACACATACAAAGAAGAAGAAATTAGTATAGAAATAATTGACATAGTGTAAATAAATATATAATTCTGTAAATGCAAATTGGTCTTACACCAGCTGATAGCTGGTGCAGAGGAAAGACAATAACCAATTACAGAAAGATGAAACCCCTTCGCTATAGTAGTGGTCGTACTAAAGTATAGCGATACACGTCAATTATGAAAAGTGAAATGAAATGAAACATGAAACATAAAGAAAACAAACTTGTAACACAGTCGGGATGGAATCGGGAATCTTCAAATTTGCTTGTATTAACTTCTCAAATGCAAAAACTCTATTACAATCAATACCAAAAAGGTCCAGCCCTTTCTTCTTCCTTTTGTGATCTATTTATACAAATTTGCAGACTAGTTTAGAAACTCAACGGTTTCATAAATTCAGTTACAAACAATAGGACCGAACTCACTCCATCTCTCCAACTCTATTTTCAAAAGGTGTCAGGTGCTTGTCTTTGCATGGATTCGATGCATATGATACATTTTTCCACAAACTGGGATATAAGCTGCGAAGGTTCCACTTGACAGCTGGACTCGGCAAAATAGCATTCTCGGGCTAACTGTGGGAGCTTATCACCCATTTTTGCATCAATGATGTCAAGGGAACTGAGTTGTGCGCTAGGTTGAATTAAGTGTTTGTCAACTTGAGCCATGTCCACCTTGTCCATCTTAGAGATATCCTCTAAATCTCTCTCATTCTTCTCCTTTAGATCGAGGGAAATCTGATCGACATTCATTTGCCTTAATGTCTCTGAGTCACCTCCACTCTCCATCCCTAACAGCTCGCCATCTATAGCATTGAAGGCTTCTTCTAATGAATTGGTTACTTTATAGGCCTGTTCCTTGCTTAAGGTAATATTATGTTCCCAATCATTTAAAAAAATATTACCTCTAGTTTGTTCAGCGATGGTGAGTCTGGGAGAACCTGCTGAAAATCTTTTGTTAGTAGCTATCACTGCCTCTTGAAAGGCGACCCGAGCAGCCTCTGCATTCCGATGCATCAACATGCAATCTTCTCGAATCACTCCCACTTTGTCTAGTAGACTTTGTTGTACATAAGATATCCTGCTCTGAATATCGATCGCTCGGGATTTAAACACCTCGATGTCGATCAGCCTGCTTTCAGCGACATCTAACTGAGCCTGCAGCTCTGTGATCATACTCCTTTGTTGTCCCGACTAAATCCGACCATCTCAGATCACTGAATGTGCTTGTTCCAACTTGGTTTTGAGGACTTCTATTTCCTTTTTATCAGCCAGTCGGGCCAGTTCTATTTCCCCACTCACCTGACTCTTAGCGTTTTCTACGGCCGAAGCTACTCTGGCTTCAAGAGTCTTGATCAGGCGATTCTTTCTTTTGAGCTGGATTTTTAACATCCCGACCAAGAATTGATTCGCCGACGCATATGCTCCTAGAGTTCCCGCGATCTCTATGGCGAATTCGTAATTCTTTTTGTTCTTTCCATCTGTCATCACTTTGAATTTTTTCATAGTTGATCCTTCATCCTGGTAGAACTCCCTTTTCACAACTGCTTTTCTCTTTTTCTCAAAGAAGAACTCATTTGGAGGAATTTCTTCTTCTCTGATAGGCCTTAGTTCTTCACCGAAAATCCATCCTTCTTCTATATTTCCTTGCGTTGACTGCAAGGGGGTGACAGAAGTGATGGGTTCCCCAATCTGCTTCGCTGCCTTTCCTGGTGTGACGACTGAGTCCTGCTCCTTCAGAGGATCAGAGGTCTTCGTCTCAGTCTCTGGATTATGGGTTTCAGGTGGGTCTGTGTTTCTTACTTCCACCTTTGAACTATGTTCCTTGGGTGGGTCCGTAGTCTCTTCTTCTGCTTCAGGATTCTTCCCATGCTCCCCTTCCTGGTGTTTTTCGGGGTTAGAAATTTGACCCTTGGAACTTTCAGCATCCTTCTTTTTATCCTTGGAAATACCCAAACCTCCCAGCACAACGGGGAGACATATTCTTCTATGCTCCTGAAACTTTAAAACAGAGGCCATGTCTTCGGATGCTAAAGATCTGATTCGAACTAGCACTTCCCCATAGGACCTCGCCCCTCGGAAAATATCATCCGAGGGTGAAGACTTGTGTTCAAAATTTTTCAACCCACAATTTTCCAAATGGTTGCTTACAATTTTCTGAGGATCATGCTTTTTATACTCAATAGAGACCAAACTCAAGTCTTGCAAGGTTGCAGCCTCAGCTTTAGCATGTCCAAAATCCAATAAAGAATAAGAATTTAGCCGAACAGGGAAAAATGGCCATACCTTCTTCGATGATGCTTTGAGCTCTTTACTCACTCTGCCAGTCACTATTTGTCAGGCAATCTCGCGACAGGCCATCTTGTCAGGGATGAACAGTGGTAGCGCAAGCGGGGGAACAATAGCTCCGAACACTTTGAAATAAGAAAACTCTGCTTCTATGTACCAGTCCGCTATACCACTCAGATTTGCTGCGATACTATCCGAGATACGAGGTGGAGAACGACCAAAAATGGCGATGTGCAGGGGCACCATCACCCAGTTGAAAATTTCGTAAATAAATTTGTTTGCTTTATTTTCCCACAGTTTGTCGTGATATTCATGTACAGTTTTTTCTTGGGCTGGATTCCAAGCCCAAATCATCAAAGGGAATGGTGTTAAGGAACATATCGCGTCCATGATATACGCAGACATGAAAAATGAGGATGGTCTCCCGGCTGCCTTTTTCTCCCGATACTCTGTAACCCTATTGAACAAACTGTCCGAGAGTATCTTTGCCCAATTAAATGAGCAACCTTCTGCTACCCGAAAGATGAGAGGTACCCACACAATGTAAAAATGTGAGGTATCTTCCTTTCCAAATAATCTACATGTCATCATTGCCACATACATATACTGTGGCTCGAGCGAAGCAATTGAATAAATACCCTGGTCATTTGCCCTGAATTTCGCGGAGCGCGAAACCCAATCTTTTATCAAACCGGGCATGGTTTTGGCATATTCAGTGCATTCCTTCTTTTTGAATTCCTCCAGGAATTCAGCATCATATGTGTATTCAGATGTTGTTGGGATCTTATACATGGTTTGGATATGCTTCGGTCTAAAAGTCCCAACAGTGGTCCATTGGTCGTTTATAATAGTTCTGGTGGGTAGGTCTATATGATCCAATGCCCATCGGATCATGTCATAATATGGGAGCAACCGTGGTCTTGTTGTAACCCGGTGCATTCCAGACTGAACAACTATCTTGTATTTAGTGTTCAGGTCATCCTTTTCATTATCATTGTCGTCGGAGTCTGAATAATTCACCAACTCCGATTGCAGAATATCTGAAACAAATGACCAGCTAGGTACTGAACCGCCACTCCGAGGTGAAGTATCAGAGACATTTTCTGAGCCCTGCGTTGCAATCTCGACATTCGCTTTTGCAGCTTTCCTTGGAGCCATGGCTGAAGCTTGTGTTTTCGCTCTTCTACGATAGACCTGTGTATACATGCAAAAATTAGTTCACTCGGAGAAAGGTGAGCTCTGTGCGCTTGTGAAAAATGTTTAATATAAAATGAAACTCCCGTACATATTTGAAAACTCTGTACTATTCGAAATAAGTCTGTCAAATCGCAATTAGAAACAAATTTATTGCGTAAATACGATATTATTTATTCATGGATTCACCCTAATTCTTCATTAATGTCATCAATGTTTGGCGCTCTGACTGTCATTCAGAGTATGGAGAGTAAAAATCTACCTTGGGAAATGTGCGAACCTCGATGCGCGGGACATATTTCTCGTTATTTTAAATTTTCAAATCTCAGCAACGTAAATAATTTTCTCGTCGTTCACTGCATCGCGAATTTCCCTTTAACATTTTGACTCTTCAACTCGCGAGACTGCGAGTGCCGATTTTAGCTTAATTAACAGTAACCCTGATTTGGCGCATCCTTAATTATATAATTAATTTATTCTCCATATCGCGACTCGGAACTTCGAAGACAGATTTTTGGGAGAATGATATGCCGAGTCGCGATATCGTGATGTGGCAATAATTAAGGCTCAAATTATGAGAAGAAAATCTTATATTAGGCGACTAATTAATCTTGCTATAATTACGTCGCAACCTCGTGAGTCGGGGTTTTAGACACTTTAAAATTTTGAAATAAAAAGCCGAGTGACGAAGTGCCGAGAACAAAATTTAACCATGGTTAGTTTTTCACCTTTAATCATTGACCAAGGTTATCATAAAGTTATCGTGTTCTCGGCTATCGGGGCTGTAAAAACAAAAACTTGGGTTTGCCGAATGCTGACGTGTGAAACCCCGACGACGTCTAATCATGGGTTAAAGGTTTTACCCTAGTTAATGTCTTGGGCGAAAATTAAAAATGAGTTCACAGTTTCGCGACTCGGGACTTGTGAATTCAAAGATTAAAGTGTCTGACTTGCGATATCCCAAAATATAACAAAGAGCAAACATACTTGCGGAAATGGATCTGTTTGAAAGTGGAAAAGCATTGTTGTCTAGCTGACAAGATTTCAGAGTTTTAAAATCTCAGAAAGAGAAAGAAAATCCACTTTAGATTTCAAGTATCAAAAATTGAAAATTGTGCAAGGTGAAAAACAAGGGTGGCTCCAACAATATCGACTGTGGGAACATATCTAAGCCATTAAATCAAGATCAGAAAGGACAAGGAGCGCGCAGAAGCGGTGAACTTTTCTCAACCGTTAGATCTGGGCGAGAGCAAGAGTAGTCGTCAGATCAAGAAAAAGTGTGCAGGGTTTAACCGTCGAAGTTCTTCGTAACTTCGCTTATTCGACGTTTTCTTGCTAAATGTCATCAGAGGCCCGAAGCTCCAAAGAGACGTAGTAAATCCAGGCCATTGGTTGTAAAAGTACACATGGCAGGAGATCCCTCACTTCGAAGGTTGAGAGCTCTGGAGGAAAGGTGAGTAGTGTGGAGCAAGAACTCCCAAAGGTCGCAGTTCATCTGAGTCATTCATCAGTGGGGGACAGGTGTCAACAAATCTATCACTTCAGAGGAAAGTCAGATGTGTGAAGTGAGAACTCCCGAAGGCCCGAAGCCTGAAATTCATCTGGACCATCCATCAATGAGGACACATGGCGCCAGATCTCTCACTTCGGAGGCTTAGAACTCCAGAGGGTTTTGCGAAGTGAAGGATTGGAGCGAGAACTGGTCGAAGCCCAAAGTAAATCTGAACCATTAAAGTTTGAGGATAGGTGTTGACAGATCTCACACTCTATAAAGTTAACACTTTGGAGGTTTGTGGTGTTGTGCATCTCGAAACTCCTGAAGCTCAGGATTCTGATGTAAATCTCATTCTTTTAGTCAGGAGGATACATGGAGGCAGATCCCGCACTCCGCAAGTTCTCTAATTCGACAATATGGAGGATTGTTAGTATTGTGCATTGAAAAGGTCTGAAGCCTGAACTCACGAAGTAATTGTAAGTCGTTGATTTCATATCAACAAGGACTGTTGATCTTTGCAACAATTTGACTATTCATACATTCTCCTATTCGTAGGAACTAAGGCCTTGACGCGTCAAAATGCCCAAAGCCCGAAGTCCCGAAGTGCCTGGTTCTCAACCCCCAGTCACATGAGAAGTTGAAGTTTAATTTTTTTGTGGCTCTTGAGTAAACTTAGATAGCTTGATTCTTCCATTAAAGGGATTCCGTCAATAAATAACTCAACTCAAATTTTTGAATCTGAAATATCTTGTGCTCGGATAATCAGATCTCGCAAGATCCATACCAGGTAACAAGAAATCTCACGTAGATCTAATTTTAAAAGAGGCCAAAGCCTGAATTTCGTTGTCTATTTGCTTCAAGCGGTATCAGTGTGACGAGATAGAATATTCAATCCACAAGTGTGATCAAATTGGTGAATGAAAAGCTAAGAAACTTTGTCATGGGTCAACAAAGACAACTCAGGAAGTCTAGAAGAGATCTCAGACAAATATGGAAAGAGAACAACAAAAAAATGGTAGCATATTTCGAAAAGATAAATGAAGAGGTTCCAGTTGTACCTGAGGAGCTCACACAAGAAGTAGATTAGACAAAAATTGATTATATTTGGAGCAACATGAGCATGAATCTACCATTACTACCATAGTATAATGGTAAGAATTTTGAATGTTGGTCTGTTAGAATGAATGATTTTTTGTCTTGTATACTATTATCATAATCTACATGATCAGGAAATGGATGCATTAGCATTGCAACTCATCCAACAAGCCTTGGATGACAGTATGTTGGAAAAGGTTGCAACAACAACATCTTTGAAAGAAGTTTGGAGTATTCTGACAAAAGAGTGCAGTGGAAGAGGGAACAACAATTTTTTGAATGTTGCCACTCTAGAAGAAGCATTTATTTATGAAGAAGGGCTACCAGAAGAAAAGATTGAAGGAGCATCTGTGTGTGAAGCAGAGCTACCAGAGGAAGAGAAAAAAGGTGCATCTGTGTGTGAAGCATAGCATGAGAAAATTGCATAAATTGATGGTGAAGCTATCAATATAAAAACCAACATTGATGAAATGCTTCCAATAGTGTTTGTTAATGACAACAAATGATCAAAATCAATGATATTTGATGAACATTGTGCAGAAATTGGCCTCTTTGAAACAAAAGTAAGAAATCTTGAAATTGAATTTGATGATGATAATATGTCTTATGATGAATTCCTTCAAATAATAGAAGAGAAGAAGAAAATTGATGGATTGATGTTTGGAGGAGGAAGCCTACTTGGCATTCATAACCAAGTGGATGATTTGGTTACTGCAGAAGCAGTGCTTGAAAGTTGTTTTTACATCTAACTATTCAATAATTCTCTTCCTCCAAATCCACATGGAGAAAAGTTGTTTTTACATCTAACTGTTCAAGTTGCAAATCTTCAACTGCCAAAAGACTTAAAATAGTTCTAATTGAAGTCATTTTAACAACAAGAGAAAATATTTCAACAAAATATATACCTTTCTTCTGTGCAAACCCCTTTACAACAAGTCTATCATTATACTATTTTTTTCCTCCATCTTCTTCATTCAACCTATAAACCCATTTATTCTGCAATGCTCTTTTTCCTGCGAGCAACTGAACCAGGTCCCAATTCTAGTTATTTACCGAGTCCATTTCCTCTTTCATGCCTTGCTCCCACTTCCTTTTACTGTCTACCTACATTTCCTCTTCATAAATTTCTAGTTCACCAAAATCAGTCAATAATAAATAACCTAATGAAGGAGAGTATCATTCAGGTGGTCTACTTAACCTGGTATATATTCTAACAACACTTGCAGAAGTTTGAGGTACTTGTTGTTCCTGTTGTTGTACATTTTGATTTTCTTGTACCATTGGAATTTCATTTTCTTTGATTTCATCAAGCACTATGTATTCTTTGTTTTCCTTTTCTTGTTTCTTTTCCTGCA
>SNQJ01S0281993.1:0-11157 GCA_010110895.2 Picea sitchensis
GGGGGATTACAAGTTCAAAACAAAAGCATGTCAAGCCAACAATAAATTCCTAGTGGTGTGGAGGTTTCTCATCTCAGAGAAGGGTACGACCTTGGTAGTGAGCCTACTACTTTGTTATTCTTCGGCAAGCTAGAGAGGATTAGTCCCAAACCCCAGTGACTTGGTGGATACCTTGTTGTCGACATTAAAAATAAGGTGGACAAAATTACAAGAGTTAAACTTCTCAAAATGATCACAAATTGACAAAATTGTATATCTGACCATATTAAATCCAATTTGACATGTCAAAGTCTTCAACTCTATCAAAATACGAAAATTTGGAAAAACAATGACAAAAAATAGATGTAAGTGATATTCAAATGTCATATTAAGTTACATGATGGGGCATTTCTACATTTCATCAAGCATTTATTACCTCTAAATCTAAAATAATAACACAACATACAATAGAATTTATATATTTATTGTGCATGGTTAACTTTTAAAAGATTATGTCAATATCAAATTTGGGCAACATTTAAACCGTTAATTTAACATCTACTTTGTATATTACATTTGAAGAGTAGTTAAACAATTTAATTTAATAATGACTTTTTAAATATCAAATTTGAAGGGTAGAACTTTGGGCCTTCTTTGAAAGCATCTTGATCATGTCAACTAGTTGGACCATTGTGTATATACTACATATTTTTTAGTGTTTGTATTAATTTTTTTATCCAGTCTCTTTTAAAATGTTCAATATTATAATCTCTCTATATATGAGAAAAGTGAATCAATATCTTTATTTGGTGATATTATATTTTGTAAGTGTTTTGTTTTGGAGCACACAAAAGTCATTAAGCACTGCCTACTTTACTCTACTTTACTTCATTAGACAATTCAAAATTTAATGAGATGTAGGTTGGGGAGCTATAAAAACATCACTTAATCATTGTTTACATCATAAAGTATAATTATAATGAAAGCTAAAAAGCCAAAAATAAAGTAGAATTATAATGAAAGCTAAAAAGCCAAAAATAGTTGAAGTAAATAACCAAAGTATCATTCACAACAAGGTAGAATACCATAATCCAAAATAGTCCTCAATGTATAAAATTCTATTAATTCTTCATATCATCTCCTTCGAAAAATATCTAAACAAAACGTTGTCTTTGGATGTTGATCAAACCTCCATAGTATGATGGCAACTGATTAACAAGTGGTTGGGAGACTCATCATAGTTTTTTCACAAGGCACATCAACTTGATCTTTGATGACCTCTCCTTATCAAAACCTCCTAAGTGAGAACCTTGTTGGACATAGAAATCTACATAAACCATTGAAGTTTAAGAGGGGCTTGAATATTCCAAAGCTTGGACCACCACCATTTTTCTGAATCCCCCCGCCCCTCCAAAAACATTATTGTGTACACAAAACTAGTAGCATACCTTACTCTTGATGCATTTTTTTGACCAGACCAACATATCTTCTTTAGTGCGAAGTTTGATGAAATATGAGGCTAATTGTTGCATAAAGGCATGCCACTCCCTTTCTTGCTCTCCTTATGCGCCTATGAATTTCGGTGATTTACACCCTTCTTTCCATAGGCTAATTGTTGCATAAAGGCATGCCACTCCCTTGCTTTCTCTCCTTATGTGCCTATGAATTTCAGTGATTTACACCCTTCTTTCCACAAGGTGGAATTGATGGGGTTGTGATCATCTACCAACTAGAGAATGTTATTATGTCTAAGAGTGTTTAGTAACCCTTCTTTTAGAATTTGTGTTTTTTTTCTACCTATCCAATGGTCCACTCCAATAGGGACCCTCTCCCAACTTCCAATCGTCCATGCCAACCAATTTCCTATGAGGGGAAATGATAAGACTAATGCATTCCAGATGATGAAGGCATTGACAAATATTTTGATTGGAATCTTAATCTACTCCTCTATTGAGAAGGGCTCTATATACTTATGAACCATCACCTTGCTACAATGCTTCACCAGAGATGTGTCTCCAAAGACTCCATTGTGCCTACTTTATCAAAATGATAGATATTCTTGAGTCCCCACACTCCCATCTTCTTAGGCTTGGCCAATCTCTCCCATCTAACTAGAGGCATGGTCCTTTTTCTTTTTTCCCTATGTAGAGGAATTTGTAAACCTTTTGGATTCTATTTCATATTTTTAGGTATGTATGCAAGTGAGTTGTGATAGACATGTATGGATTCCAAAACTACTCCCACCATAGTTAATCTCCTATCTCAACCATCTCATGCGCCATAAATAGATTATTTTCTCAAATCTTGTTATAGAACCAAATCCAATCTTGGTAACTATATATTAGAATAATGTTGATGTACTCGTTTCACTATAGACAATGCTACACCATTGTCACCCAACCATACTCACAAAGCCACCCCCGAACCTTTGATAGAAAGAATGATTCTAGGAAGCCACACCATAACCAACAACCAAGAGAGTGCACCTTCTCCAAGGGTAGCGCACAAGGGAAAGTACCAGAAAGACTGAACAAGAGAAAGCTGTACAACTGCAGTTGTTGTTGCTCCTCCTCCAAACTTGCACATTGTTTTTGGGTGACTGAGAGTGTGTGAGTGAGTGAAAAAATGAGCAAAGACATCCTCTATTTATATTAATCTGTCCAATGACGTTTCTGGCTAGGCCGCCCTGACTTTTTGGTAATTATAGTTTTTGTTTATCTTTTTCCTGTGAAGCCGACTTGTCTTCTTGGAGGATAATACTTTAATATTATATATTTTGCTGAGCCGACATATCTTCTAGGTTTTTCACACATCTGTTTAGGGTTTCTCTTGCTTCCATAATATTCTATTCTAGTCAAAGGTTACATATGGAGGTTAATATCTCCCACAACTACCATAATATCAACACTCCCTCTTAGCTAGGGAGGTAGTAATGGTCTCAAAAACATCCATCCATATTCACATGGCATGGGAAAGACTCACATAATCTTGTAGACCATTCTACATGTAGGATCATCATAGATCAAGTCACGAATATCATCATCACTATCAACATCATCTGGTAGCAATCTGGCATCAAAACATATCATTGTACTTGTTCTTGGTATTCTTCTAACATAGACAATATCATAATATCCATGAGCCTCATTTATCTATATTGATGATCCATCTCCACCACAATGTGTCTAGCACCTCGAGTCATTCTTGTCCAATGACAAGAATCATGATCTCATCGGAGCCACATTCACCTCATAGTTGAGCCTCTCATAGGATTACTCCGTGAATGCATTTAGCTCGATGCTATCGGACATGTGTGTCTAGCACCTCAGGTCGTTCTTGTCCCATGACAAGAATTATGACCACATCAGAGCCATAGACACCTCATGGTGATCCTCTCATAGGATCACTCTATGAATGCATTCAACTCGATGTTATCGGACATGTGGAATTGCACTTCAAGCACCTCGAGTCTTTAGTCCGTCGAAGAGTATGTCGGGGCACATCTACTCTAGATGTAGATGTTCCCTATCTCCCTTGGTCTGCAACCCAATTCCTATGGAGATAGAGTCGGCTCGATGCTTATCAGGGCTACTTACCTTCTCGTGAGAGTTTCAAGGCCCGATGCAATTCACACATAGGAGATCTAGCAACAACTCGAATCTTCAATCCGTCGAAGATTACATCTGGGTCTATTCCCACATGATCAAATCCATCTAATAAATATTTGGAATATTGGCACAATGTTGTAATCATCAATACTACCCTAGGGAAACATTTGCATTTTTGCCAAGCTTGTCCCAGGCAGAGGCTTAGTGAAAATTTCATCTATCTCCTCATCTGTGCATAAGTGATGGAGCCTCATTTCTCCTTCTTGCACCATGTCTCTAACGAAGTCCTCCAAGATCCTTCGAAAAGACACCCTGCTTCATATCTTGTGTCAATGACTATGATATATAACTGAGTGCTACAAATATATTCTTCCCTGCTTGTCTGAAAATCCTGCTTGATCCCAAGATGAAGTAGCACCCCAAGTGCTAGATCTGTCTTCTACACTTCCAATCCAAAAACTGTATATCCCAACAACCATACTTCATCATCAGAGATCAATCATATCTATCTGTACCACAACATAGGTACATGCATGCTATGTTGTAACCCAATAATATAGTCATGGATCAACCATATACTGGCAGAAGGTGCTCTTTGCAAAGAAAATTTCTATCCTGTCACACAACGTCCTCAGATGTGTCATCATAGGTGTGGCCATGGACTTCCTATCCATCATGATAAACCTCTTCAGTCTCCTCACTGAAGATCTCATCTGGTGTTAGTCACGCTTCCGATCCGATCAAGATCCTTCATTTCAAACTTTGAAATCAACTCCCTCTATCTGAGAGAATCCTCGTACCACGCTTTCATCTGCTACATGCCCCTTTGCATTCTACAAAGTGTCACAAAATTATGTTGGATTCTTCTTGATCACTGACTCCCTCTCATATTTATCTCTTATGATCTGCCTGGAACAGAAAACAAGAACAAAAAAATCTCCATGGTATCCTCTATGGAAGATATCATGCCTGGAGTCTAGGTTAGTAACAAAGAAGATCAACTTCATCTCATAAGCAGTAAGCATTTACATAAGAACAAGAATATATCCTAGAGAGGAGATCAACAAGTGTATCTCTAGTATTAAGGGTTTAGTATAATGATCATAACTTCAATAGATCAAGATGCNAACTAGAGGTATATCAATTTTAGATAATCAAACCTGAAGTCTTCATTGCTAGGGAGGGTGTGCTTGTTTCTCTAAATGTATTGAATTCACTGCTTGGACAAGGTCTCTTGTACAACCCCTGCAAACACACTCATGCTTTGCTGGATGATATAAATTGAAAAGAATATACAAGTGCATACCTTTGAAATTTGTAGTATCGTTCAACTTGTCTTCTAATCTGAAACTAGATATCATATTGACAAGAAGAGGTCAGAAACTAAATAAAAAAGGTTCAATGATTAGAACAAGCTAGAAACCCTAAAATTTCAACTTTGACCCAAAAAAAAAAATCACCAAAAGTCAACCTTTGACTTTGACCAAAAAACTCAATCTCGACATTTTGTTGGCTGAGGGCACCAGAGGGTGCGTTAGGCTAGGGATACCAAAAATTAGGTCCAATGCTTCACTGAAAGTGCCCAAGAATTTAGGTTTAGGGTTTACTGCAGCTGTAAAATAAGAAACCCTAGTTGCAGCTGCAACTGGTGCTACAACGAGCTTGACAAGGAACTCCCGATATACCTTCCAGTGATTAAACTGTTCTGATGGTAGTGTGGGCCCATAACCTGTTATAATAATGTTGATGTGCTCGTTTCACCATAGACAATGCTACACCATTGTCACCCAACCATAGGCACAAAGCCACCCCCGAGCACCTTAACCTTTGACAAAAAGAATGATTTTAGGAAGCCACACCATAACCAACAGATAACCAAGAGAGCGCACCTTCTCCAAGGGTAGTGCACAAGTGAAAGCACCAGAAAGACTGAACAAGAGAAAATTGTACAACTACAGTTGTTGTTTCTCCTCCTCCAAACTTTCACACTGTTTCTGGATGACTGAGAGTGTGTGAGTGAGTGAACAAATGAGCCAAGACGTCCTCTATTTATATTAATATTTCCAGTGAATTTTCTGGATGGGCCGACTTGACTTTTTGGTAATTATAGTTTATGTTTTTCTTTTTCTTGTGACGCTGATTTGTCTTCCTGGAGGATAATACCTTAATATTATATATTCCGCTGAACTAACATCTTCTAGGGTTTTCACACATCTGTTTATGGTTTCTCTTGCTTCCATAATATTCTATTCTAGTCAAAGGTTACATATGGAGGTTAGTACCTCCCATAGTTGCCATAATATCAACACTATATTCATTGGCTTTCAATGCAAATCATGGGTATTTGAAACCCTTATTGAAGTCATTGACCTAAAACGATAGGTTTGCATTGATAACCCTCTCATGCTCATGGTTGTCTTTTGAAATGAGATGGAAGACTTGAGATTGTTGATTACCATACAAGTCGTTTTCCCATACATCTGTAAGACTCGATGAAAGGTCAATGCACCACCATGAGAGCAATTTCCAAACAAAAGAATATCATCAACAATCAACATATGAGTTAGTACTAAATTCCTTCCAATCTTAATACTTTTTATATCTCCATGGAAACTTTCATGTATCAAATACCTACCAAGTCTTTTTGCACCAATAACAAGAGAAGGAGGGATAGGGGACATCCTTGCCTTAGTCTCTTGGATGGCTTGAAAAAATCCATGGTTTATCCATTGGTTTAAAAAGAGAAAGAAACAGATGAGAAACAATGTTCTACCAAGTCACAAACTCCAATTTACATCCAAGTTGAAAAAGTATTAACCTAATGAAATCCCAATTGAGCCTATCATTGTTTTTAAGAGATCCAATTCAATGATGAAGGATGAATTTTTTTTACCTTGATAGAGTTAATCCCTTCTTGGGTTAACCTATAGCTTCATGGATTTGTTAATTATTTAGGAATCCACACTAGTCCTTAGAGATAGAGGGAGACAACACAACCTTGAGTCTCCTTTCTATGAACTTGGAGATGATCTTGTAAACAATGTTGCATAAGGATATAGGCTGAAAATATTCAAATGTATTGAATGTATCTTTTTTAGTTATCATTGCCAAAAAAGTGGAACTGAAAGCTCCCAAAAGTATCCTAGATTCTTCTACTATTACCAAAATGCCATCTTCCAACAAGTCATGGAATTTTGTGTAGAATTCTATTGGTCATCCATTTGGTCCTAGGCTCTTGTCATTCTAGAAAGAGTCCACTACTTCCTTGAGTTCCTCCTTTGTCACTTCTAGCATAAGATCATTGTTTCAATCTCCATCTACTAACCTTGGAAAGTGAGATGAAAACCTTAAAATCTTTGCTATATTAACCCTCACTTGATCCTTAAACAACTTTTGGAAGTGGCTTACCCCAACTAATGCTATGTCTTGAAACTTTGAAACCCTCTTTCCATGTCCATTTTTAATGTCCAAAATGTTAGTGTTTGTAGCTCAGACATGTGTTTTCGCATGGGTGTCTACTTGTGGAAATCGTCATTAATTGTATCCGTACCCTTTCCTAGTGATTCACTTTATTAATTAATTAATTAAGTGAATATCTTTTTTTAAAGTGGCTTACGAAAAAAGTCACTTAATGATTTAATTAAATGCGAACTGTTTATCTCACGATCTAATCTTGACCGTTGATATTAGGTAAGTCACCCAGGACAAAAGACGGGATGGATAAAGGAAAAGACACATTCATTCTTCATTTCACAAGTCACGTGAGAGAAGAGAAGAAAAATCAAAGTCGATTTTTTAGCTTGGCGATAAGACTAAACAAGTTGCATGCATTCCAAGGTAGAGTGCACACATTCCAGCAACAAATCCGTACAGTGGAGTCACACGTGTGAGTGTAGGCCACATCCATTACAACGGATTGCACACAATATGAGGAGGATGCATTTATTGTAATAGTGGATTCATATAGATTCATACGGACAACCACAAAGTTTCAATAGTCTAATTTTCATGGGCGCACCAACATAGTTTCAACATCGTTGAGTTTCAGTCGATTGAGTTTCAACAACGCTGAGTTTCAATCGTGAATTTCAATAGCCTTAGAGTTTCAGTAGCACGATGATCGAGGCACTATGGTTCAGGTTTGAGACTTGGTTTGTGGTTTTATTTTTTCTCAGAGCCATTATATTGTATATCAATACTAGATCTTCCAATATGCTTTAGAAATAAACCAATAACAAACACGAAACCATTCATTGAAACACAAAACACAAGAAATAGATAAAACCATTGAGGTAGGGTAACACCATCTATTAATCCTTACGGAAGGATAAACATCCTCAAGTAATATTTTCTTGTACATTCACAATATTCTTCATGTCAATGACATTGCTTGCATATCCTTTTATAGCATTCTCTATCTCCTAGGAGCATTCTAGAGTAGGTATCTTCTAGAAACCCCATTTATTATTTCTAACTACCTATTTATTATATGTAACTACCATAGTGGGCCTTATTTAATACCATGGTGGACCTAGTCCACCTTACATTGAATGGCCTCCACTAATAATATCCAACCCTATTCCCATTGGGTACTTCCCATAGTACCACCCTAAGTATATTACATTCCACCCCCATTAAGAATGTTTCATCCCTGAAACATGAGAAGAGACCATACGATACGAACGATTAAGAGTTGTAGCCAAATGGGACAACATACGCTTCAATGACCACCAAATGGGACAACATACGCTACAAGGGCCAACTGAGAGTTGTAGTCAATGACCACCTTAACTTATTTACTATTTTCGTCTTGTGGTTTTGCTTCATCTTCTTCTATAAACTCTACCTTTGATTCAACTTCAAACTCTGCAATAAATTTTGTTCTTGTTGTCGTGGGCCCTTCTTTCTAACTAAGAGACACATCATGCAATGCAATTTATTTTTTTGTACCACATCTTAAAAAACTTCTTTTGCACATTAAGATTAATTGTACCAACTGAATCCATCCAAGGATATCCCAAAACAATATCCACCTCACCCATATCTATAGCATAAAAGTCTAAATGCAACACATATTTATCCATGGTAATATTCAAATATTTAAAAATTTGAACATTTTCACCCACAATCTGTGTGCTTTGAATATTCATTACCAGAACTTGCAATCTATTAACCATTTGAACATTGATAAAATTTTGTTGACAACTAGGATTAATAAAAACAATGACATTTTCTTTATGAATACAACCTTGAACCTGTAATATAGGTTTGCCACCGAAAAATAAACCCTTGGTGCTCTCTTTATCTTGTTTTCTCATTTGAGACCACCTATCTAAAAGTAGTTTTTCCAATTCTTCATCCGAAAGTTTTTTCATCTTGAAAAAGTTCAATGATTCCCTCCATGTGAAGGCATCATCTCTGAAATGAAGACATAGCGCAAATTTCCACTTTTCTTTCCATTCTGACTTGTGGCACTTCAGAAATTATTCAATACTAAGACCATTATCATTCCTAGTAAAATAAATCTTTCTTGGAAGAAATATGCAACAAAAACTAAGGTTTAAAAATAACCTACTGCATAAAATCATGACTTTTTCCAGAAAAAACCCTGAAAAACCGTCGAATTTAAAATGCTCATAACTTCACTTCCCGGACTCCGTTTCGGCTGATTTTTTTTTTGAAATGGGGTATTTTTCTGAGAGGAATCCAAATATCCAATTAATTTCTGAAATTTCTGAATAAAATGGTAGATATTATCCTAAAGTGTGCCGCCCCCTTTTTTCTTTAAAAAAATATGCAAAATAACCAAAAAAATATTTTCCTTCTTCGCCCAAGGAAAGAGATATGATACCAAATGTTGTATATAAATACTAGATCTTCCAATATGCTTCAGAAATAAACAAATAACAAACACGAAACCATTCACTGAAACACCGAACACAAGAAATAGATAAAACCCTTGAGGTAGGGTAACACCATATATTAATCCTTATGGAAGGATAAAACTCCTCAATAAATATTTTCTTGTACATTCACAATATTCTTCTTCATGTCAAATGCATTACTTTCATATCATTTGATAACATTTTGTATCTCCTAGGAACATTCTAGAGTAGGTATCTTCTAGAAATCTCATTTATTATTTCGAGCTATCTATTTATTATATGTAACTATCATAGTGGGCCTTATTTAATACCATGGTCGACCTAGTCCACATTACATTGAATGGCCTCCATTAATAATATCCAACCCCATTCCCATTGGGTACCTCCCATATTACCACCCATATTACCTCCCTAGGTATATTAGACATTATCCATGTGAGGGGAGCTCTTGTAAGTTCTGATGCTATTGATGAAGAACTGATCTTAAAGAGCAGAAATTTTGTGTACTATGTGTGATTGTTTTTCTCATTATTTTCCGCTGCATGAAAGAGTTATTTATTTCAAAAATAATTTAGATCCGATATGATTGCTTAGTTAGCTGAGATTGCAAAAAAAATTAACATGGTATCAGAGTTGTGGCTTTGAGAGAAAATCAGATCTATTGTATTCAATGCAGATCTCTTCAGTAGGTTAAAAAAAAGGAAGATCTATTGCATACAAATCATATCAGCCATGTCAGTAACCAGTGTGAAGGTTCAGGACAGACTAGATGGGGCTTCCAATTTATTTCCTTGGAAGGAAAGAATCTTAGTGATCTTTTAGGAATAAGAATTGTGGGATGTCGTCATAAACCCTTCTCTGGCTCCAACGCAGACATGAGTGGGTATGCCAACAATGGTAGACCCATTAGTGTAGGCATCCTGGGATAAGAAGGATATCAAGGCACAAAGAGTGATCCTTGAAGCCATCAAGGATCATCTCATTTAACATGTTGCAGAAAAGACCAGATCTAAGGAGATGTATGATGCCCTTCTGTCACTCTTTCAAAGTGACAACATGAGTCGCAAGATGATCCTCAAAACAAAGCTCAGAGAATGCAGAGTGTCCTCTTCAGACAATGTGAGGATCAATCAAATCCATGACCAACTTGTAGTTGTAGGTGAAGCATTCTTGATGTAGAGTTAGTGAATGTTTCCTTGAATGGTTTTTTCAAGTCATGGGAGTCATTCATCATGGGAATATGTGCCACAAATAAACTCCTCAAGTGGGAGAGACTTTGGGATGATTGCATTCAGGAGGAGGCTCATAAAGAGTTAAGATCTGGCAAGTAGGGAGGAGGTTTCTCAAATGAGAACTTGGCCTTGGTTAGCAAAACCAAAAAAGGGAAAGTCAAAGTTTCCAATAAGGTTGACAGTCAGGGAGAGGGAAAACAATCAGGATAGAAGAGAGATATGAGAAAGATCAAATGTTATATCTACCATAAGAATGGCCACTTCACCTCTCAATGTACACAGAGGAAGAAAGGCATAGGGAAACCGTCATCAGTTGCAACATCATCAGATACCCAGTTGAGCGAGCTTGCATGCAAGTTCGAGAGTGATTGTGCATTTGTTTCTTGTATTTCTACCAACACCACTCCCAAGGGTGCATGGTACTTGCACAGTGGCACATCTCACCACATGACA
>SNQJ01S0281994.1:0-11157 GCA_010110895.2 Picea sitchensis
CTTCCTATTCTACTAAGATTAGCTTGAAACCAGATCTATCTAACAGAGACAAGTTCATGTAGAATAAACACAACCTTGAAAGAAACATGCCAAGCACATATGTATATTAATGAGAACAATAAAGAATACTTATAGACCTTTGATGAAGGTGCAACAACCTCTCCTAACTCTCCTTGTCCAACCCTTTTCTCAAGTGATCCACACACAAACTGATTATGCTTCAATGATATCTCCCTTATGAGATCATAAGTTTGATGCCTTCAAATGTCTCTCTCTTTCACCATGAGGAGGCCTCCTTATATAGGCTTGGAGAGGCCTAACCACTTAAGAGATTCTTGGGATAGGTTGAGGATCCTTCTCCTACAGTTGTGGATATTCCCTAAGATCGATCCTTGACCTCAGATCCAAATCCAACCAACTCCAGAGATGAGGGGGATTCTTCCCTGATTTTCCTCAATAGTCCAAAATTCGCTCAAAAAGGGCCAATGCTCCCTCAAAATGGGGCACAGAGTGTTGCAATGCTCCCCCAAAAGAGAGTATAGAGCATTGGCACTCCCTAATAGTGTATAGGGGAGAGATGCCTTCCAAAATTGATTTTTGAGTGGTTTTTTCCATGGCAAAAGACTTGTACTTTTTGTCAAATGATTTCTTCTTTTCAACACCAGTCTTTTGAGGTGTCTTTTAAGTGTTCTTGATAATGTTGTCTGAGACATGATATAGGCAATATGACAGTATGATATTTGTGACACTTGTGGCCAAAATGTGACACTTGCAACATTGGTAATGACGACACTAGGCCATCATCGTAATGAGTAATTTTGATGTGTAACAATAGATCTTATAGACTTCTCTCGTTCCAGGTAGGCTAATTCCATTTCCTTGAGGATTATGGTGCCATGAAAAGCTACAAATAAGCTTGACGCATCATAAGATGATTCCAAACTGAATGTAGATGTTCTATCAAACACAACTCTGTGAGTTACGGGCATCATTAAGTCTTGGAAGCAGGTTTTTGATATCTTAGAGCATGGTATTATTAACTTTCCAGACGACTCTACTGAGGAAGATGATGAGTCCTTCTTAGCCAAGCTTAAATTTGTAGCATAGTCAGAATTGCAAAAGATCATTGCACAACCCAGAATTATACCCTACAATGATATGATAAGTTGGGCTTTGGAACACGTCGATATCCAAACCATAAGCATCATTAGCCACCAGCAGATTGTCGTCAGCTCTTTTCGACTGAAGAATTTGCAAGTAAAGTACAAGCTTTCCCCTACCTATAAATATACTTATAATGCAACATTTCTTCTAGATTTTTAGAGAAGAGAATGCACTCAATATGGTAGAAATGGTCATGATATAATCAAGACATGGTGGGGACATCCGGAGAAATTCAAAGACGACGCTCATGGTATGTATGCCACAACATCCTTAGATTCTCATATGTTATATATAGCCCCGATACTCTGTCGTCTATTTGGGAAGAAGAACCCTACACATTTATTAGTTGAGTGGGTATCCATCATGAGTGAAGTAGTTGGGGGTTATACCTTCAATTGGGATAAAATGCTATCTGATAATTTGGATAAGGAAATTGTTGAGTATCAATCGACAAAATCAAAAGGGAAACCTGCTCCTTTTTACATGTCAGCATATATTATGGATGCCATTTGTTTAATGACCCCTTTCCCCCTGATGAGCTGGAGTTGGACCCCGACCAGTTCCGATCCAATACATTTTTACCACTCCAAATTATGGGAGGAAAATGCCAAAGATTTGTTTTACAAAATCTGTCACAACGTTGTGGTACCTGTTCACATAGCTATCTATGGCCACCCACCACCCAGGATTTCAGAAAAGATTATGGGGAATTTAGGCAAACTTGCAGACTGGTTCATTGAGGAGAACTTCTCCCACATTAGAGTATTTGGTTGTTTTGTTCCTCCTCATGCCCTCCCACAGTTTTTACTCGACAGGCTGGTATGCAGAGAAGTGGCATATCGAACAATAGTAGGAGGTATCAACAAGGACTAAAAGCAGCTCAGAAAAAGGTTTGGTCAACTTTTCCCATTCAAGTTGGTATGTTCACATTATTAGACTTTGGTCATTCTAAAGTCGAGGCCGCAGCCCTGGAAGATGTCAAATTAGTTGACATCAAATTCAAAAAGCATGATCCACATAAGATAGCTGAAAATCGTTTGGTTAATTTTAACGTGAAGTGATACAGCCATGAGAATTCTCCTTATGACGAGATGTTTAAGGGAGTTAAATATTACGAGGAATTTCAAAGCAGATTCCAGACTCTGCCTCCTTACCAACAAGTTGGTTTCTTAGCTTTCAAAAGCATAGACGAAATTTTTTTCCCAAGATATTGCAAGGAGATTCAAAATCCCTTCCTTCTTCACAGGAAGCTCAATCCACATGATCTGAGCCAAGTTTCTCCACTGAGCACATGACTGAAGAAGTCCCAAAAAATCCAGAAAAGTTGTTTCAAGAAATAAAAGCATCACTGTCAGGGATAAATGATCCACGAGTATTAGCTCGATTCGAAGCTTTCACGAACCCAGAACAAGTCATTCCTCATTCAATGCCAGCAAATTATGCTAGCACCCCAAATACAATAGGACAAGAACAGTCCACAACAATTATTTCTCCTATTACATCATTAACCCCTTTACAGACTAGCTTCGAAAATCCTAGTCCTGAACTCATTTTTGTAGGTCATCTTACTGCTATCTTTCCTGAAGAGATGCCTTCCTCAAATTTCTTTTTCAGCAAGAAACAAAAAGCTATTGTGAAAAGAGAATCTCACTAAAAGGATGGAGTAGTCACTAAAAGGAAAATATTGGTGTATGATGGGAAATACCAAGATGGTCCCGAGTTTGCGAAATAAGTTGTAGGTTCACTAAGGGATTTTGCCACTACGAATCAATGTTCAGTGGACAATTTAACCGAACAATTGCAACAAAAATGCCTCTTGGTAGAGAAATTGCAAAAGGATATATATAGTACAGAACAAACTATTAGAAGCAGGATGAACCAGGACTTTGAACAAATCAGGGCTAGTTATCGGCATCAAATTAAGTAGTTACAAGATAACCTTGAGATGCTCTGCTAGAGTTCACAGACCAACAAAGGTTTGATCAGTGTGACAATTTTATTGAGTAGTTGCAGGCCAGATTGACCCTAACAGAGAACACAATGATATATATTACTTCTTTCATAACACAAGCATAAAAAATCAATGAGAAGATGGAAGTTTCCCAGAAGGAGCTCTATCAAAAAGTAGAGGCTATTCATAAATGCTATCAGGCGGTAGACCTTTCTCTAAAGAATATTTATGTCAAGGAAAAAGAGGCCTGCGCAGCCAGGTCTAAGTTTCAAGAAGTCATCATATGAAAGCAGAGAGATAATATCCCTGGTCTTATCCCTCTCTCACATTCTGAACAAGTAAAAGGCAAAATGACCCTAAAATCCTAGGAAACAAATCTGGAAGAAGGAAATAAACTTGCCAGAGATGAAAAAGAGGCTTGTTTGGAGGCATTATCTTCAATAAATAAAAATCTAATTGAATTTGAAGGAAATAATATTTCAGAGGCATTGGGGAAGATTGAAATAGAAATGAACCAGCAAGGCTCCAGAAAGAACAAGGAAAATACTCAAGCGGCCATCCAACATATGAGCCAGATTGATTTACTTAAAATCAATGAATTGTTCGTGAATCCAAGTTCACAATATCAAGTCACAGTCGAAGAAGTGAACAAGATCCAAGAGAAGCTACCACAAATACAAAAAAATATGTTCGCCTTTGAATTGAATGAAAGGGTCTATGTGAATTGCTGCATTTTTATCTCCTTTTCGAGCGTGCATCTTCTACTTTTCTTCTACTGCAAACAACGTGAGACTTATCTGTAATTGATACCTGACTTTGTTTTAACAGTTTTGTAAATATTTCTACATCATCTGACATTATAATTGTGACTCAGATAATGAGATACAACCTCTGTAATGTCTTATCATTAATTTCATTTAAATATTATTTCTCAGAAAACTGAAGGTAGAAAAAAGCACTCACAAAAACACTTCATTTAAAACCTTTGATGCCTAACATTATTCTTTGAGCCTTAGAATCAATCTCAGGAACACTAAAATTCATAGGTAAAGGAGTTTCATGACATACAAGGGATCATATTATCTCATTTATGGATGCCTTTGTAGGGGGTTTGTTGCACCTTCTTCCTCAATGTAACCATTTTCCAAGCCCATTTGTTAATTAATTAATGATCCAAAATCATGTGCACTCCCAATAATGGATCAATTAGCTTGGGGGGAAGTAACACAGTGTCACTTGAAAGAATAGGTCCACAAAGTGCCATAGGGGTAACCATGTAAAGTGTTATAATGCAATTGTGTTATTCTTACATTCAAGCGAGATATTTATTATGTGTTTTTATTATTTTGCAGGTCTTCAATTCTTTTAATAGAAGTAGTTCATCATTCTCAAGATCTTTCTGGGCGAGAATCTAGAAATTTTATATTTTAGGCTCTTATCTTTTTCCAGCAACCATCCCCCTGGGCCTTCAACTCCTTCTTCCCATGAAATGAGGTGCATGCCCTTCTTGGGTCACTAAAGTCAAATGGCATAGAAGAGGTAAATATCATGGGAATGAAATGAGAGTAAAGTGATAATTATATTATGGAATAGTACGATAACCCCTCAAGGGACCCATAGTTGCACCCTTTCCCCAAATATTTGGCCACTTACTAGGAAATTGATGACACTCACTAAGGTGAAACATGGTCAAAAGAATAATGTTCAAGCAAGTGTTCTATAATCAAAATAAGTTTCAATACAACATGCTTAAATGCCTCAAATATTAGGGTGATTACCTGCCACAATACATGACTTGTACCGCATGGAGCAAGACCCATCTTCCTTCTAGAAGCTAGATAGTTTGGTGGATGCACTGATGATGGATCCAAATTGTGGCAATAGAGTAGGCTTCCATATGTGAAATTGGACACTGCCATTCATTTGGTCTGTCAAAACTCCATATCCTCAACTTGAGGGCCTCGAGACATCATCTCCTCATTTATCCAAAAAAATGGGGATAACATATGGCTCCTACATGGGGACATGTGCTCGTCGTAGAGTGCATGAGAATCACAACATATCTTGGTAGACTTGTGCCATAACTGAAAAAAAAACTATAAAATATAGGGTGATTCTATCACCCTTCATTCATACACATCAAAACCAAAAATGAAACTAATCTAGAAAAGCAAATTTTAGCATTTTTTCAAATTTTTTTAAACTAAGCATGAAATCAATATGCAAGTAGAGAAAAATGAAATATGAAATGCATCTAAACTAACATGAGAATTCAATATGAAAATTCAAGGAAAGAAATATGACCTACCTACTCACCTGGGGCCTTGGGGCCCTGAAGATCATGTGATAGATGATGTTAGGTGAAGTCATACAACTAGTGCAACCAATTGATAATGTCATTAAAGTATCTCCCTCTCTACTTAATCATGTGAAATAAAAAAGATAAGTCCAACTCAAAATGATCATCAACATAAATATATATGTAATCAATCGTAAAATTAAACTCATGGAAATGGGTGGGCGAGAGAAAATCCTACTGGAAATGGAAACCATCAGCCTGATCATCTTGCTTGAAAGTGTAATCAAAATCCTGATCAATCCATCTCTGAGGAGGGATACTATATGTATATGATGACTCATCTTCATTCACTCACAAATATCCACTTCTTGTTGAAGAGTGAGAGGAGATGAGAGATTGTAAAAAGACTGCATGGCTTCCCAGAGAATAATATAAGAGGTAAGAGATAGCCTCATGTCTAGAGAAAAAATCCTCCCTTGGACTTAGGAAACATTTCTTCTTTATCTACAAATCCCCACCAAAGGTCTCAATATAAAAGTACTTACATTTGGTAGTGTGGACCTTAGGGTGCCCCAGGATAGCCACTACCTAGTGTCTATCAAAGTCTGAGCATGATGGTTGAAAATCCTCACAAAACAAATCTGAATTATAACTCACAATGTATGGCAGAAAATCATCCTAAAAAATGTTGCATTGGGTCATCCTCGAATGGACAGAACAAATATGTAACCATATCATCATCAATTTTCCAAACTTTTGGATCATATATGTGTGAAGACCCAGTTCTGAAAATGACAACGCAAACCCCTTTGATTGAAATCTACCCTCAATGTCGTAAATGGGGTCTCCATAAAAAATAAAATGACTAAAATCCCATGTGCATCTCCCAGTCTGTATGAAAATGTCTATATGTTCATCAACCATATCCGAGGTTTCTTTCATAAGATCATCCTTGTGACTGAAAAAATGACCATCTCTTTGTCCTTATGAGTAGGAAGAGAAAGGGCTATGGCGACTTCAACTGGGTGTTCAATTTATTCATCATTGGGACTAATTGCTTCTTCAACTTCATGCATAGGAGGAAAGAAAGGCATAACAACATTATCTTCTTCAGGGTGGAAACATAAATACCAATGTCTCCTTCTGCTCATCTGGATTTTTTACTCTATCAAGTTCTTCATCTTCTTGGAAGCTTTCTCCATGGATATATTCTTTAATCGAGTCTTTGTTATCTTTAATAGGATCAGAGAATTCACCATCTTGATCTTGATCTCTAACGAGTTTGTATACTTCCTCGGGCATGGAGAAAGGTTCATCATCATTTGGCAAGTTTTCCCGGTACCCATACTTCTCGGTCACAACGTCGTATAATGATCTTGTCCCAAAATATGTAATGGTCACTTCCCAAGATAAGTTTAGGGTCTGCCTTTCCTCATGATTTTTGAGGATGGTGTCATACTCTTCTTCTCTCTATTGGAAAAACTTAACCACAAAGTCCTTGTCAGGACAAAGTTGTATTAGTTGTTCACAAAACTCATAATATTCTTTTGTTCTTTCCTTTAGTAACTCAAAACTTTCCTCATTGTTGTCGCCAACTTCTTGTCTTTCAACATTTGTTTCAACAAACTATGGAAGAATCATTTCTCTCAAGCCTTGAATAGGATCAAGGTCAAAACCTTCTCTCGAAAAAGCATCCTCCAGGTCCTAAATTGTATCTTCAAGACTTTGAGCTTCTCGTCCCCAATGTTTAAGGAACTCTTTGATGAGGATCGTTAAAGAAGATATAATTATTGGCTTGCAAGAATTCTTGATCCAACCCCTTTGTTAACTTCCCAAGGACAACAAGAACAATCATAGGCATACATCCTCATGTAGTACAATCTCATAGTAGATGCATGTGGTAAACACAACAATGTGTGCTACAACTGACAATGGATTACCATCAAACTTTGGGAGGACATCAAATTGGTTTATCGAGCACTTTTTTGGATATATGTCAACAACTTCAAGATCCAAGGCCTTGTATGCTTCATGAAAGAACCACATAGCCATTTTTCCATTACTTAGGGTAATACTTCATTGGATTTTCCAGATGAGGTCAAGGCCCATCAAAGGATGGAAAGGGATAAGGTGGGTTCTTAGAAAGGTGGAGTCATCAGGAAAGCTAGGGAAAAGGATTTGTGATAGCTCACCAAAGTGTCATTAGTGTTCGGAAGAGGATTCAAAATCCTCCCCAACAACGACGCCAAAATGTTATCGCACAAGTTGTAGGTTGGGAAAATCCTGACCCAACCATCAAAATGGCGACAACTTTGAGAACACTTACCCACTGTCACCTTAGGCAGGTATTCTCATCACTTTAGAGATGACAAAATTACCTCAAGGGGGAAATCTTGAGGACCCTAGGGGGAAAGGAGATGGAAAGTGTGATGTATGAATGGATTCCCCTATAGGTTAGGTTGTTATGTGTGGATAAGGGCTTGAATAAGGTCTTAGTGGTTTCCAAAGGTTTCCAAGAAGTAGTATACAAATGGTAATTGTACCTGCTCGAGACACAAGGAAAATGAAGATACGAGCCCAAATATATGACGGACCGGAAAGTTAGGCTTGTTGATCATAATTTCAGAATTTAGTAGCAATATATATCAGCAATGAAAATGATAAATGAATGCTGCAAACAAGTTTCTAAAAGTCTAGTTGAAAGAGAAAGAGCTAAACTAGAAACAACTAGATCAACTCAAGTACAATAGCATTAGACTTTAGCAATGAAACATGGTTGTTACAGAACTAGTATTGCAGAGATATTATTCAACCTCATTGTTTGTAACAAAAAATTTATTACAACAAGAAAATCATCCACCCAAACATCCTCAAAATCTACCAAAATATGTGTTAGGCCTAGTAGGTTATGTGGGCAAATTCTAGGCAAATTTGGGAAGTTGAATTAAGAATTATTTGAGAAGTTTGATTAGGGTTTATGCAACCCTAACGGTTGTAGATAAGATGTTATAATAGAATTAATAAACACTTAGCCAATTGAGATTCCCTACGGACAATAGCAAGCCTATAACATCAAAAAAATAAATCAATTTGAACAAGTTGATTCCTTCATATTTTCATATTTTCACGTATCCCAATAAAACAATTTTATTTCTCCAATGCAAATTGAAAATGATTAGTGCCTTAATATTAGGCCTTGGGGTCAAATAAAATGATGACTATGCTAAATACTTTGGGGTGTAAATCCTTTTACTCCCCAAGGCAAGCTATGTCCACTATGGAATACTAAGAGAGTGTAAGCCCTTTTACCTCTCAAAGAAAAACCTTATGCAACAATATGACCTTGTATGTAGGAGCTTGATCCACAAAGAACCTAGGGGTGTAAGCCTTTTTACTCCCTAGGGTATGTGAAAAAAACAAATGTGAGCTTGGAGGGTGTACGCCCTTGTAGTTCTCCAAGAAACCTTGGAATTAATGACCTTTCACAAGCAAATAAATGAATCTTTGGGAGGGTGTATGCCTTTATACTCCAACAATAACCAACAATGAGTAATAAAGAACTAGTGTATGCATATTTTTCCTTACCAATTCCAAGCAAAGATATGTCAAAAACCAAGTTCACCATGCAAATAATTATACAAGAGAAAATATTAATCCTTCAAGAGGTGTGCATAACTTCCTCTCATCCATTCACCAAAAGATAAAACCAAAATACAATTTCACAAGAGAGAAACACCATAATTCCCAAGAATAGCGAAAATTTCAGCCAAGTCCTTCTCACAATGGGAGAGTTATGTTATCAAATGAGATTCACATGATCTCTATTTATACAAAATGTTTAAAACATATTTTGTCCACTTAGTTAGGGTAAAACATAAGATAAGGGGTCAACAACCCTTATCTTACCCCTTAAACCAAATAATAATATTTAATTTTCACCTTTGCACATTAGAAACCCTAAAACAAGATGATGTCACCCCTTTAGGGGACGTTTTGACACTTTTCCAAGTCGCTGGGGAATAAAGTGGAGGTCATTGGGGATCTTAGAGCCTCCTCTTCATGTTCAAAGGTCGATCCATGTCTCCTCCTGTCAAATCATTCCAAGTGTCACTATGCAACAACTCCATCACCACCAACCCTAGCCCTAGGTGACATCAAGCCTCAAAAAGTGACATTTTTTTCCTCACGGGAAAGTCATTTGGAATGTGAGGGACAGGTAATTTCTTGCAAGGTGTCTTATATGCCTCCAAAGGAAATTCATCATGATCACCATGTGGACCCTTGGAATCCAACCTGTTGGCTTCAAGCCCCATGGAAGCCCAATATAGGCTTGTTCCTCCAAAATTGCCCACCAAACGAGGTCCTGCAAAACAAATAGGCCCGCCCTCCAAGGATCTCAAGTCAAATTATCATCGAAAGTGAAAACCACATCTAATAAACAAGGCACCTAAACATATACATCAAAAATACCTCATCAAATTAAACAAATGCTCCAATACCCTATACAATTGACCAAGTTTAGGTATGGGAGGGGTGTCATGAAATTCCTATTGGGTAGACCAAAAACCTCAAGTAGGGGATGCTCCCAAGGATGCCCCTTAAAGGTCATGTAGTGTATGATGAGGTGTATAGGGGATTATAATTCATAGGTCAATGAGTTTCATGACATACAAGGGATCATATTATCTCATTTATGGGTGTCTTTGTAGGGGGTGTGTTGCACCTTCTTCCTCACTACAACCTTTTTCCAAGCCCATTTATTGCCATTTATTAATTAATTAATGATCCAAATATATGTGCACTCCCAATAGTGAATCAATTAACTAGGGGGGAAATACAACAGTCTCACTTGAAAGAAGAGGCCCACAAAGTGTCATAGGGGTAACCATGTATGTGTTATAAAGCACTTATGTCAGTCTTACATTCAAGCATGATATTTATTATGCGTTTGATCTTTTTCAGGTATTCAATTCTTTTAAGATAAGGATTTCATCATTCTCAAGACCTGTCTGGGCAAGCATCTAGAAGGTTTATATTGTAGGCTCTTATCGTTTTCCAAAAAACATCCCATTGGGCATTTAGCCCCTACTTCCCATGAAATGAGGTACATGCCCTTCTTGGGTCACTAAAGTCAAAGTGCCTAAAAGAGGACAATATGATGGGAATGTAATGAGAGGAATGTGATAAGTATGGTTGGGAATTGTACGATAACCCCTCAAGGGAACCCTGATTGCACCCTTTCTCGAAAGGTTGGGCACTTACTAGGAAATCGATGACACTCACCAAGGTGAAACAGGGTCAAAAGCATAATGTCCAAGAAGGCATTCTATAGTCAAAAGAAGTTTCAATACAACATGCTTAAATGCCTAAAATATTATTACTTGCCACAATACTTGACTTGTACCGCATGGAGCAAGACCCATCTTCCTTCCAGAAGCTAGCTGGTGTGGTGGATGCACTGATGATGGATCCAAATTGTGGCAGTAGAGCAGGTTTCCATATGTGCAAGTGGACACTTCTAGTCATGTGGTCTCTCGACACTCCATATATGGAACATGAAGGCCTCTGGACATCATCTCCTTAGTTATCTGACAAAATGGTGATAACAAGTCTAATTGCAGGTTGCAAGTCAGATCTAGCATCAGAATTTGAGATAAAGGATATCAGACCGATGCATTATTTTCTAGGAATTGAGGTTTAGCAATGATTGGGTGAGACCTTCCTCAGACATGGGAAGTACACT
>SNQJ01S0281995.1:0-11157 GCA_010110895.2 Picea sitchensis
AAGGATCAAGAGTTATTTACCATTAGAAATGAATAAAAGAATTTGTATTTAATTCCATAGTTATATGTTTATCTCTGTAATTGAAGCTTTGTATTTTCATTTTCATTGTGTACTTTGTATTAGGAAATAATATTATATACATTAAGTGGTGTCATAGCAAGGTTACAAATCCGAGAAAGGATAATATATCAATGTAGAAAATCATTTCCAAGGAGGGAATAAAGTGAGATTTATAAATTCTGAGAGAATATTTTTGCGTTGTCATGGATAAGGTTTCAATGGTTGTAACATCCCTTTCTTACGTGCACTGAGAAAAATTATTCTTTGAGGACACTTGCGTGCAAGTGATTTGAGTTATTATACTATTGGTCGTTTTGATTATGATTATGAGATATTGTGGATTTGATGATATGTTATTTTGTTGTATTTACATAGACAGGTGCTATTGACTGGGTTCTCCTGACTATGTAGGACTCTGGACATTGAGGATGCAGAGGCATCGATGAAACCCCTTGGACTATAGATTGGGTCATGGAGTGGAATTTTGACGATAGCTTGCTGACCAGACTCACATTTGGAGTAGAGGGGTCATGCACGACAACCAGATACATTGAGGGAGAGGTGTGGCAGCAACCCTGCCACAGCCTAACAGCACTCCCGTCGTGGCTCTAACTATAGGTTAACGATTACCTAGTTCGAGAGACTCACAATGTCGTGAGGGTAGACTATGATAGTCACTCATGATGATTCTAAGGGGTGAGCAATAAGGCAAGGTCCTTATTCTTTAGAGGCCCTTAGTCTCCCACAAGATCACCTGATGGAGTATTCACTCCAGGGGTTTGATGTCTACCAAATTCAGCCAAGAGACGAGTGGCACCCTTGGAGCACGTAGTGCGTTTTGAAGGGCACATTGTGCAAATAGAACGGAAAGAGGCGAGTGGCACCCTTGGAGCACGTAGTGCGTCTTGAAGAGAACGTCACGCAAAGAAAATGGAAGGAGATGAGTGACACCCTTAGAGCTCATAGTGCATCCTGAAGGGCATACCATGATTTTAACTAGTAAGTTAATAAACTTAGTGCCTAGAATACTATGCGTCCATAGGACTTGGTCGGCCTTAAATAAATGATGTGATTAGTAAATTTTAATAACTAAAAGTTCCCTTAAAAATTATCGCCCAACATAGTGAAATTAAAACCTAGGTCTAAGTAGAACATGTAGATAAAGAAAAACTAAATAAACATGTAATAAGAAGGGGGGTAAGAAATTCAAACTTTAATTATTAAAGTGAAAATTATAATGGAGGATTAAATTTATTAAAAGGGTAAATGTTTGTTTTTATCTACACTTGCTAAATTTATTTTTAGTTAAAAAGGAAAAAGGGGAAAACTTAAAAGAAAAAGAAACTTAAAAAAAGGTGGAAACTTAAAGAAAAGAGGGAATGTCCAACTTAGTAAGGAATCTAGCCTTTGGGACTTTATATTTATGAACTCAACTAGGAATTAAGTAAGGCATAAGTCATTTAAGAATTGTAAGGGAATATTGGGACACCGATGAACGTTTTTAGGAACGCTTTTACATGGGTGAGGGAAATAGGAATATTTAATTAATTAATTAATTGATTTTTTGGTGCAACTAGGGGATTGGGCGACATGTGTACGGAGGAGGTTTTTCCTAATTAAATAAATGAAAAACGAATCTAGTGAGGGTTTGGGAAACCAATGACTAAGAAAATCTATAAAAGGGATGATGGAGGAGGATTATGTATCACATCTGGATTACATAACGTTACACTACTTAAATTTCATCTTGACTAAAATTTCTCTTGTGGGAGTTGGGATATCTAGCTCGGGTAACGAGTGGTAGCTCATCCTTGCGAGGTGAGCTAGGCAGCTAGCATTATCTGGTATTGTGTGTGTGGCCCCTTTTTGGCTCAGGGGGCTCAGGGGGAAGAAGAGTACCCATAGAATTGACTCGGAGGTACTGATGAGGTCTCATCGGTCAACAAGCGGGATCTAGACAGAACGAACGCGTGGGAGGTCATCTTCACCTTGTCGTTGTTGGTAAAGGTACGCCTGTTAAAGTTGTTACTTGTAATAAAATTAATTTACACTTGTTTATTTACTGTATTTGGATGACGATTTCATTTGCTCGAACTTTCCTTGCACATGTATTTTCTACAGTGATTGCAATAGATTATTTTTTGTAAAATCATAATTTGTATCTTCTGCATGTGTTTCTTTATTCCTTGATTTTGTTTTACATTATTGTTTCTACACAAAGAAGATTTGGATGCATATTTGTGTTTTTATCCTCTGTTCCTTTATCCTTTAAGTTATTAGTCTATGCCTGAGCAGTCGGCCAGTAGCCGAATCAATTATCTTTCACTCCGGTGTTAAAGATTTAGATTCAAATGCCCTGCTTTCTTGCGCATGGATAATAAGTGTAGAATTACTTCTCTACCCAGCAAGAGAGACTTCATCCTTTTGCGTTTATGGTCTCAATTGTGCACAGAGCGCTCATTTATTTTTTTTGTAGTCCAATATTCGAAAGCGCAACAACCACCATTCCTTCCAGTTATCTTCTTGCTTCTTATATTCTTGTGGCACAACGATAGTTGTGACTGTCATATTATTGCCTGCATTTTATAAACCCTACCTGTGTTTTTGTCCTTATGTCCTTGAGTTGCGATCGTTATGTTTTTATAATCCTTTATTGTGAATCAATTTCAAACTGTGTTGTTTTCATTTGGGATGATTTCTTAAATTTGGGCCTGAACCATAGCAGTGGATAACCAGAGGGGGATTCAATCTTGGCACTGTGTTTGATTAATGTTGCATTCATTGCCTGCGTTTTTATCTTGGTTGTGTTGTGATTCGAATCCTTGGTTTGTGTGTGGTTTTAGATCTGTATTGATTTCTTTCATTGCATGTAATCTGTAAGTTTTAAATCGGTCATTACTACCTGTATTCGTTCTGACAAGTGGAGACTTGTTGTTCTAACACCAACATAAGTTTACGATGATCTCTTGTAATTATTTTATAAGTTATATGCAGATTGATTATGATTCCATGGATAAAATTTGCGAGTTCGTCGAGTGACTTTTGATGTGTATTGTTGTTATAAAACTGATACGAACCTTCATAGTGAAGGGAAAAGACTACCAACTACCAAAACCCTGGGCATTAGGGATGTGTTAACATAAAAAAAAAATGGTAGGTTTAGCCCAATTAATTTTCACTTGGATAATATTGTTTATTCTCTAAAAGTAAACTGCCCAGCAAGCCGTACACTTTTATGCCCCACACTTTAGCCATACGTAGATAAAAATTGCGTGAACTTACAGCCATGTGAGGCACTGTCCATTGGTGGTTGTCATGGTTCGTGGTTCTTAGATGTTGCATTGTCTTCTAGCATCGACGACCCTGTATATTGATGCTTGTGCAATTTTGTTGACCAGTGATGGTTTCCCTGTATTTATCTATTTAGAAAATTGATTTTCCTTGCCATGATTTAGTATTTATCCGCTGGTTGAACCTTCAACCTTATGACGGTTAGTGAAATCCCAATGCGCTGACAGTTGGAAATTGATAGTTCGGTTCCCAAGATGTTGGGTTACACGCACTTCGATTCCAGTTAACCAGGATGATATTATAGGGCCACTGCCAGAGAATCGTTGTCCAATCCCTTACAAAGTTGTTTATGACTATCATAGCTCGGAGTGACCCCTCCTTTATCATTGACAGACCAGCCTTAGCTAAATGAGCAAGCGAATTTCTAGCTGGCGCCCTTGCTGCATCCCTCCTCATCTTGGATTCTTCACCTTCCCTTCTCTGCTGATAAAGGAATCTCCGAGTTCAGTTTCCCTTCCAGATTTACTGCCCGCCATCTAAGTCTATTGTACAATTACTTTTACCCTTATAAACTATGTGCTCTTAATGTGTTCCTTTACCCTTCTTGTTAAATTGCCTTTCCATAAAATGGATAATTCAGTCACCATGCTTTTAAGTTTTATTCCAATTATATATATAATCCTTTTATTTAAAATCAAATTTTTTTTTCAGCTAGGTAATTGGCATGAAGGAATTATTCAAATTTTATTTCATCTCTCCCTTATCCCTGGTGGTTAGCATCCAGTGCTTAGGTGATCACCCTCAGAATGATCCTTGACTTTCTACCTCTACAATTTAAACCTTCTCCTATGGATGGTAAACTTATGCCCCTAAACTTTACCTCATCCATCGGATGCTAGATAGGTATGTTATCCTTGGCGCACCTTCCCTTTAAACTAGCCTTAGTGTAGGAACACCTTGACATCCTAGTATGGCCAGGTTGGAAACCCGCCCAGTGATATTAAGTTGACTAAGGTTTTGTTTTGGCTGATTACAAGGATATTTTTAGCACACCTTCCTCATTGGGATATAGGACTTGCTAAGTGTAGACCTTTGTGCGCACCCAATTTTATGCTTACCTAACCTTTTTAGAGTTCGGCTTCTTGCGCTCTTAAAACTTTTGTCGGTAGGGTCTTATACCATGGCGCGATAATAAGTATTGATTGTTTTTACCCCGCATCGATGGTAGTTGGTTTTTAGAAGGCTTGCATCCCTAGATTCAAGTATGTAATACATTTAAGGATTGGTCTTATGGTGCCATGGATTTAGTGAATGAACTGATTGGATATAGATGTTTAAATACTTAGTTTTTGGAATGTTGATTAAGATTAGTTACCTTGCGCGCATGAAAAACTTAGGGTATTGATTGATGTTTGTGTTTGTTTCGATTTCTTCTGTTGTGCGCCTTGAGAATTCAAGACATGAATGGTTGTGGATTTATTTATTTAAACGCCATGAATTGATGTGTTGTATGTTGATTGAGTGGAAAAGTTTTGTGCCATGAGTTAATGCGATTGCAACTGGTGGTGTATTTATACTTTTGCACCGTGTAGATAGAATGATGATTTAATTGTGTTCTAATGTGCCAATAAATATTGATGATGTTGGATTGTTTTAGAACTAAATTGTTGATGCATGATTGTCAATGATAATGATCACCCTCGCCCTTGTTATTGATGTTCAGACTGTTGGCATGAAGTATTAGTTGATCATTGTTGTTTATTGCATGAATCATGTGCATTGTGTTTGGTGTCGTGTGGTGATGTTTGAGTGTATTGTCGTTATTACTTTCCTACACAAAAAAAAAACAAAAAAAAAATCATACTGGTTAGGTGAGGCTTGTTTTCCTAATGATGAGGTTCGTTACATATGGTATCAGAGTAGGTTCAACCCTGTGACTGTGGATCACCATGCTTTCCACTGCAGTAAACCCTTGAGTAATAACCTAGCACTAATTAAAAATTTACCCTGCCCATGCCATAAGAACGGTTAGATGACACCGTAGAGATTCATGATGTGGTGCCAGGGGAGGAGGCGTGACGCCCCCAGTAGCACCCACGATGGAGGGGTCCAACCCCCAAGGAGAAGAAAAATTCCCTAGGCAGAAGTCGATTTATGTAAGGGATGTGTATGGTCAGACAAGGATCTTCAAGGGAAATGTTGGAGGCCTTGAAAAACCGTCTGTACTGAGATAAGTCCATGGCACCTATACCCCTGAGGGTCCACAGTGCGCCCCAACAAGCACTGGTAGCATTCACGGAGAACTCTAGAATATTAAGTTCCCACGTTCACGAGTCCCATAGATAGATCAGCTGTCAAGGCATGGCTGGAGAACAAGGTGATGTGCTTCGCACTTCGTGGTTATGACCTCCAGCAAGAAGGTCTGCATGGCGGTCTTAAGCTACAGGGGAATGCTCTTCGAAGGTGGAAGATGCTCCTACCTCAACTAAACATAGCCTTCAGAGCCGTGTTTTGGGAACGGTTTCAGGAGAAGTAAAGGTCAGAGGAATTCATCAAGTGCCAGCTCGATGAGTTTCACGCCTTACGACAAGGTGGTCGTACGGTGCTAGATTATGAGATCAGATACTCTGGTATGCCTTGAATATGAACACAGAGAAGATGGAGTTCAGCAAGTTCATGTGTAGTCTTAACTCCAGCTCCGTGCGAAGGAGAGGGTCTGAATTCCTCAGACGTTGCACGATGCATTCCAATAGGCCTCATTGTTGAGGAATTGACCGTGGTGGATAACCGTCAGGCCGAGCACCAATCCAATGTGCTTGAGGCGTGAGGTGCCATCACCAAACAAAATTTTAGTATTTGTTAGATCCTGGTGCTTCATAGAGATATATTCTTACCACGTTAAGTGGTTTTAAGTAAGGGGATTTGAATGGATGAGTTTAGATGTGTCAAATGACCTCGAGTTCCAATCGGATGGTTGGAGGAAAGGAGTATGAACTATCTCTTTAATCTAGGTATAGTGTAACAAAGTTCGACCTATGAAATGATCTTAAGATCTTACAACGACGTGATCAATTTGGACTGGTGGGAATCACATGATGTGATACTCAACTGTAATATGAAATGATTGAGCTAGGTCGATGATGAGGGATAGAGATGCGTGATTGTGGGTCAGTACCAGGGAGTCTCCCTGAGCTTCATCTCTTCCTTGCAGCTACAGAAGGGCATGTGAAAGGGATGTAATATTTATGCGATCCTTGTGTTAAATGAGAAGGGAGTGGAAGAAGGTATAGAACACCTTTCGGTGGTGAGAGAGTTTGTGAACGTCTCCCCGAGGAGTTACCTGGGATGCGGTCGGAGAGGGAGTTTGAATTTACCATCGATCTAAAATTGGGAACTGAACTGATAGCAAGAATGCCTTATCATATGTCGAACCCAGAGTTACAGGAGTTGAAAATGAAACTGAAGGAGTTGTTGTACCTATGACTTACATCCAAGTGTGTCACTTTGGGGTGCACCTGTTATCTTCATACGGAATAAGGATGGGTCATGGAGACTCTGCATTGACTATCATCAATTGAACAAGACAATGATCAAGAATCAGTATCTGTTGCCAAGGATTGATGATCTGTTTGATATGATGAAGGGAGTAAAGGTGTTTTTAAAGATCGACTTGAGATCAGGGTATCACCAGTTACAGATCAAGGAAGATGACATCCCTAAGACCGCTTTTAAGATGAGGTTGGGAATTACGATTTTACTATTTTACCATTTGGATTGACGAACGCCCCAGGGGTATTTATGAGTTTGATGAACGGAGTGTTCCGCGAATACTTGGACAAGTTCGTCCAAGTATTCATTGACGATATTTTGATTTACTCCAGGATGATGGAGGAGCATGATGAGCACTTGCGCATGGTACTACAATGTCTACGAGAGAACAAATGGTATGGGAAATTGTCTAAATGTTCATTTTATCAATCGAAGATTCACTACTTAGGGCATGTCATCTCCAATGAAGGTATTGTTGTGGATCCAGCCAAGGTTTAGGCTATTATGGAATGGCTTACACCGATGAATGTCCCAGAAGTGCGTAGCTTCATGGGTTTAGTGGGATACTATCGACAGTTCGTAGAGGGTTTTTCGAAGATAGAAAATCTGATCACGAAATTGCAGCATAATAACAAGAAGTTTGTTGGGACTAAGAAATGTGTGGAGGAATTTCAGAGGCTCAAGGAGTTGTTGACGACAACATTGATACTAAAGGTCCCTGACATGGATGCAGACTTCTTGGTATTCACTGACACATCCAAGGAAGTCTTAGGCAGAGTCTTGATGCAATATGGTCAAGTGATCACTTACATCTCGAGAAAGTTGAGAAGGCATGAGGAGAACTATGCAACGCATGGTTTGGAGCTATTAGCCATTGTATATTCCTTGAGAGTTTGGATACACTACCTGATTGGATAGAAATTCGAACTAAAAATGGACCACTGTGGTCTACAACACACCTTTATGCAAAGCAAATTGAACACGTGACAATGACGTTGGTTGAAATTTCTTAGCGAGTACGATTTCGAGATTACTTACATAAAAGGGATAGTGAACATAGTGGTTGATGCATATTTTCAGTGATGCCTCTTCAGATGAATCTGCGTGAAAATATCCTAACTTTACAGCGTGACGATGACTGGTACAAAGAGGTCAAGGATTTTATCGGACAAAATTTGAGGGATTTACTATGGACAACGACGGATTATTGAGATTTAAAAGTCGAATTTATGTACCACCCAACGATGAGTTGAGGATTTTGATCCTAAACGAGGCTCATAGAGCAATGCACATGGATCACTCTGGAGTCACAAAGTTTAGGGTCAACCTTAAACCCTTATTCTTCTAGAAATGAATGAAGGCAGACATAGTCAACTACGTGGCACGATGTCTAGAATGTCAGTAGGTGAAGGATGAACATAGACATCTGGCAGATTACTACAACCACACACTATTCCATAATTGAAATGGGAGGTCATTTCGATGCATTTCATTGTTGGACTGCCACTATTTCATTGTTGGACTGCCACTGACGACAAAGAGACATGAATCAATTTTTGTGGTAGTCGACACTCGGACGAAGAGTGCTCATTTTATTCATGTGTGTACAACGTATCAGGCACCTGAACATAGCTAGAGTTTTCATCAGTGAGATTGTGAGGCTGCATGGCATGCCTAAGAGGATTATATCTAATAGAGGATCGATGTTTACAATACGCTTTTGGACTAGTTTCCAAGAGGCCTTGGGAACCCAACTTAAATTTAGTACCGCATATCACCCGGAGACTGATGGGAAGACCGAAGGAACAAACCAAATCTTGGAGGATGTGTTGCGTATGTATGTGATGGACCAACACAAACATTGGGAGGAATTCTTTCCACTAGTAGAATTTGCATATAACAACAGTTATCAAAGCACCATTAAGATGGTGCCTTTCGTGTTTCTTTACGGGTGACTATGTTGGACGCCTTTGAATTGGGATCAGCTTGAGGATAGGGTCTTGGTGGGACCTGAAGTGATCCAAGAAATGGAAGATCAAATGCAAACAATAAGACAAAGGATGAAAGAAGCGCAGGATCAACAAAAGAGTTATGGCGGCGTGCATTGTGTCGATCGTAGTTATGAAGTTGGCAATCGAGTCTTCTTGCGAGTGAAACTGCATAAGAGTTCGATCAAGTTTGGAAAGGGTGTTAAAATATCTCCTAGATTCATGGGACCTTTCAAGATTGTGGAAAAGAAGGGGCCCATGGCCTATCGACTAGACTTGCCTGATTCTTTGAGGCATATGCACGATGTTTTTCATGTATCTGTTTTGAGACATTATGTTAGTGATCCTACACATGTTATTGACATGAGTTCCTTACGGGTATATGACAAGGCTTTGCTTACGATAGAACCTATATGCATCTTGGACCCTTGCATTCGACAACTACGACATTGAATAGTAGATCAGGTCAAGGTCTAGTGTGACAACTATAGTCCACACTCGATGACCTGGGAGGACGCATGATATGCGTCAACAGTTTCCATTTTTGTTTGATATATAGATTCATGATACTGTGATACACATTATTTTAGCACTTATATACTATGAAACTTTGGGATGAAGTTTAAAAAAAGAGGGGGTGTATGTAACATCTCTCTCTTGCACATACTGAGCTAACTTATTCTTTGAGGACACTTACGTGCAAGTGATCCGGATTATTATACTATTGGTCATTTTGATTATGATTATGAGATATTGTATATTTGATGATATGTTATTTTGTTGTATTTACATAGACAAGAGCTATTGACTGGGTTCTCCTAACTGTGCAGGACTCTGGACATTGAGGATGCAGAGGCATCGATGAAACTCCTTGGACTCCAGATCAAGTCAATGAGTAGACTATTGATGACATATTGCCAACCAGACTCACATTTGGAGTAGAGGGGTCATGCATGAAAACAAGATACATTGAGGGAGAGGAGTGGCAACAGCCCTGCCACAGCTTACTAGCACTCCCCCCGTGGCTTGAACTGTAGGTTAACAATTACCTAGTTCGAGAGACCCACGATGTCATGAGGGCAGACTGTGATAGTCGCTCACAATGATTCTAAGGGGAGTGCAATAAGGGAAGGTCCTTATACCTTAGAGACCATTAGTCTCCCACAAGATCACCTAACGGAGTATTGACTCCAGGGGTTTGATGTCTACCAAATTCAGTCAAGAGGCGAGTGGAACCCTTGGAGCACATAGTGCATCTTGAAGGGCACATCGCACAAAAAAAATGGAAAGAGGCAAGTGACACCCTTGGAGCACGTAGTGCCTCTTGAAGGGCACATCGCGCAAAGAAAACGGGAAGAGGCGAGTGGCACCCTTGGAGCACGTAGTGTGTCCTGAAGGGAATGTCACGATTTTAACTAGTAAGTTAATAAACTTAGTGCCTAGAAAACTATGCCTCCATAGGACCTAGTTGGCCTTAAATAAATGATGTGATAAGTAAAGTTTAATAACTAAAAATTTCCTTAAAAATTTCCACCCAACTTAGTGAAATTAAAACCTAGGTCCAAGTAGAACATGTGGATAAAGAAAAACTAAATAAACATGTAACAAGAAGGGGGGTAGGTAAGAAATTAAAACTTTAATTATTAAAGTAAAAATTATAATGGAGGATTAAATTTATTAAAAGGGTAAATGGTTGTTGTTATCACTGAAATTTCGTCTGCACATGGTTACAAGAACTCAGCATCGTCAAACAGTGATGAAGTCATCCATGGACCTGAATTAATACCACATCATTCAAAAAGGTCAAAAAACTATACAAAGTAGTGAAAAATTGAAGAGCGCTATGCAGACATTGGGCGCGCGCGCATATGCGCGGAACATGAATGAAAAATTCGCACACAAGTGCACGATGTGCGACTGTTAGCGCAAAAATCCACGCACCTGCTAAATGGCACATTTATGAGAGTGGTTGACCTCCCACCCACTTATGGTTCAGCTGCCAAGCCGATTTGACCCTCAAATCTGGACTGGATCCGACTGGTGGGCTGGTCAAAGACCTAAGAATTCCCTAATTGGTCTCTTTTCACACTACAAAGCACTTAAACAATAACCCAAATGAATGCTATAAAAAGCCATGGATGCACCTCATTTTCTCAAGGAATTCAAAGTAATGTTATGCTGCCTCTATTTTCTTGAGGACTCCATCCTTGTCAAGAGCATATTGGCACCATAGCATTGGACAATCCACCTCACCCATTGAGTGGATTTG
>SNQJ01S0281996.1:0-11157 GCA_010110895.2 Picea sitchensis
ATGTATTCCAAATACACATTAAAAGCATGTCCTTTATGTTTTCAACGTTCTTTGAGATTGTGCTTCCATGCACTTAATCACATGATTTATCATGTTGTATGTGCTCCTACCATAGGCACCCTTTACAGTTTCATTTCCATATCGATTGAAAATTATTTAGTTCATGATTGTTCACAATCATGTACACGTGGTCCTCAAAGTTGTATTCATGTTGTCTTTTATCATGACAATAGATAATCCTTACTTGTTTACTCTTTCATCTATTTATACTAGTGTTTCCTAAGAGAATGGAACACAATCCCCTCAAGATATTATTCAAAACAAAACTTTCATGACTCATTAGAATAGAGTCAGCTATGCATCCATGGTATTCATTCAATCTTGGCAAGTGAAATTCTTACCTTATATTTCACTCATTTAGGTAGTCACATCGTTCCTTTAGTATACATATACTCTTACATCATACATGTGCATCACTTGCACATTTAATATCATTCATATCTGTTTTGTATAAATATCAGTCTTCATATCAATAAACCTCACAATGCTTTAAATCCATGCACTCAATCATATACAAACATAGCCAAAATTCATCATGCAAGCTCATTGCTTGCACCTTTTCCATGTCAATCATACACATGGACATATCAAACTTCTAGATCCTCCTCCCAAGGATCTTGTTGACATTCTTGTGACAGGTCTCATAGAGATACTCAACACTGAGCTTCCCTCTCTGTTGCGAGCTTGTATTCATTCACATGATATCCACATAGCAAGTTTAACAGACATAATCATAACTATTTCCACCTTTCCATACGACAATAACCAACAAGGAGGCATTTTTTCCTCAACTATTATAAATTTATTCAACAACCTAAAAATACCATCCAGGTAATTCCAACAATGCCCAAGTCAACAAGACAACTTATCAAGCTCCTTTTTCATGCCTCAAACCATTTTTGGTTAACAGACATTTTTATCAAGGGAATCCTTTTCTAGATTCCCTCTCACTACTACTTTGACATACCAAGCCATACCTTACATGGATACCATACACCTCTGAATGTCAACCTGACCCATTGGTCATCTAGAAGTGTCCCAACACTTCCTTTACCACATTTAGGATCAATATTTCATTAATCATTCTACCTTATCGTCACAAGGCACTATGTACTCAACATCATCAACCTTTTTCTTATGTTTCCATAGTCAGATCATCACTAACCATATGATTTGTGACCTCACCACATTTTACATTCAATGAGAGACTATAATAAGTATATATGCATGTCATATGTATGCTCTATTTTTGTGATATGCATTTCAGCATATCTTTGTGCACCAAGCATTATACCCATGTCTGCAGTGCAGACGGGTTACACTTACTTACCTCTTGCATTTTCATGCATAGACCTACCCTTAGTTAATATGGATTTACACTGCTTTAGCACAACCACGAGCTTTTGAACTTTCTCATGTCATTTCACTTCTTCCATGAGGTTCATTATCAATCCACATGACTTATTTTATTTTAAAAGGAGGGATTACCCATGTAGGAAGTTTTTCAATTATGACAGATCAAGTAGGTTGATCTCACCTACTTCCATAAGGCCTCTAGACATGGAGGATTGTACTCCCAATGCCAAATCCTTCATTTAATAAACACTTTTAATTAACAAAGGATTCATTAATACCACTTTTAGGCAAGTCCTACCACCCATTCAGTCCATTTTCCCTCTGGACTCAAGTATTCCTTAAAATAGGTTTATGCCATTCGCATCCAAGTTTTATTATTAATGCCTCTTGGCATAATCCCACTTTTGTAGGACTGGATATCATTTCCCAAAATAAATGATAGGCTTATTCTTCCATAGTCTAGCATGATTCAATATCATTGGGTAAAATACCAACTGAATTTTAATTTGCATTCTTCTCCTCAAGGAACTTATGCAGATAATTTTCATACGACAGTAATACTCTCAACAATCTCATCTTAGTGTTGGTAAACTATTCTTATGGTTGTTCTCTAACCCATCCAGGCCTGTGTTTGAATCATGGTCCACTAGATAGGGTAGGTTAGGGTTCTCTCTCCCTTCAAGTTTTCTAAGAAATAAACCTCACTTGACTCTTTCGTGAGCCCAAGCAGGCCAAGTGTTGTTTCCTGCTCTAATACCACTTTGTCACACACCCAACCCCTAAGTACCTTTTTGAGGGATGGGACCCAACCCATTAGGTATCCTTTTGAGGGATGGGGTATAAATATTTATCCTTCCTATATCTTCTTTGATTTACTTAAAGAGAGGCACCATTGCATTATTCTTTCCAAGATATTTCCAACAACTAAAAACTCATCCAAAACCAAATTTCGAACTAAATTTTATGGCTCCTAAACTTCTTTGCATCATTTTTTCAAGGCCACATGGCTCCCAAGAGCGATCCACCTCGTTCATACTCATCCTGCCATGGAAATGACATGTCCTGATCATGATCTCAGCTGGCTTGACTGACACTTTAATTTTATTTATAGATATCAACACCCAAACCCTCTAGAGATATTTTTGAAGTCCTGAACTCCCGGAGTGGTTCCCTCTTGCATACATGGTGTTATGCATGGGTGTCCCTACTACCATGTTCCATATGGTAGATATGTGGTGATGATGCCACCTTGACACGTGATACCGATCTCTTTGAACATATACCATATACGATGAGTCATCATAACTCGTCACTTAGCCATGAGATGACACGCGACTGCTTGGTTACGCAGTCGGACTCCCACCATGTACGTTGGACACGTTATCTACTAATACTCGCCTTCTTACTGGAAAATTCCACACTGTGCATTTTAAGAATCACGAAGTGGGATCTCACCAGAGTGTCGAATAACGATCCTACAACCCACATCTCTCTCGTATTTATCTCTCATTGATCCATCGACTGACACATATTCATGGCTCGACACTCTCTCTATCCACACGATCCTAAGCCTTTGGTCCTAGAGGGTAACCGACTAGTAGGGTCATAAGGAAGAATGAGAAATTGTTGTTATTCCTCCCTTCCCCTTACTTTATCCTTCTAGTAACACTCGATCTAACATTCAAGAAGGATCCTAAAGGATCCAAGGATCAATGGTCCACATTACTTCTCAAGTAAGTTCATAGGGATTTTGGCCTAATCTTTTCTCCCAAAGTGGGTCAATGTCGAATGACCGTGGCTCACATATGACGATCAGGGAGGGTCCCGAAGGTTCTTAGATTGATGACTCATGTTACCTCGTGACCAAGAAGTTGATCGGGGTTTAACAAGGGGATGAACCCCACAATAATGAGTAAATGATTTCCAACTATATCGCATTAACCAATAAGTTATCGGGCTTCAATGTGTCACCTTCGACGTATTTGGATGTTGCAATGTTCATTCACCCTAGAGATCCGGAATCCTGGAGTCCCAAAGTCCAAACAACTTAGGTCCTTTTTTAGTGTAGCTTAAGGGTTCCATAGTCCTAGTCCCATAACCTCTGCCAAGATCCAGAGGCTACACTCCTAACTCTAAGCCGAAATTTGGTTAAGGCAGTGGGAATGAGCCCATGGTCTCTTGGATGAATGGTTTGAAGGAAGTGCCTTCCATTCATAGAAATCAAGTTCTATAACAGGGAAAGGTATTTTCGATCAACAGGATTATAGAAGTCATGTAGAGTCTGTCCTAGCTCTAGAATTGTGAAGTTGATCCTGGGGAAAACACCTTGAGAATTTTCCACATAGGCCAAAACATGTCATCTTACAAACCATTCAAAATGAAGTAGTTTATGTAAGAACAACAAGAATTATTACCATCAATTTCATGAGAGTGCATTTTAACACAATATCATGCCATCACCCTCCTATATCCAGGAGGTACATGTATAGCACAAATACAAGCAATTCAAATCATGCATTTCCATTCAAGTGCACAGAGTATATGAAATGAATTACTTATCTATTACAATTTGTAGCCATCCAACTCAATTGTGGGTGTTCTCCTTTCAACCCAAACATAGGCTCAGAGGTGACTACACTTTTATCAATAAATAGCACCCCCATGCCAAGCCATGATATCACCATAGGGGAAATTTAAAAATTTCTCATAGATTCTCTCTCTGTCATAGCCTCTATAAGGTTTATCATATGGTCCCTCAACATCAAGCTCACACCCTTCCTCTCAGTCGTGCCTATAGGTTCCCTTTCCAAAATAAAGAAAGGTATTAGGGAGGTTACTCTCTTACACCTCTTTGGAAGTAGTAGAAATCTCCCTTCTTCCCTAATCGAGCTCGTGACCCCATGGGCTTATTGTATGCTCTTCACCTGCCTAGGCTCTATGCAAGAGACTCCCTTCAAAGCTACATTGTCCCTCGACGCCCTTTCCTTCCAGCACCAAGCCTGTGACCCTCTTTATATCCAGTTTGTGCTTTGGGTCTTCTATGCTCCATTTCATAATCTTTTATAAATATTTTGATCTTTTCTATCAGACATGCTCGCATTATATTCAAGAATTTCTCTCCTCAAACCTCCCTTTGTTTCTCTTGTACGAGAAAAACTTACTTTTCAATTATTCTTCAACCTGAGCATTCTCCTCACATGCTCTCCTCTTTTCCTCTGTTTTTCTTCTCTTAGCATATACAATTCACATGCCCCCCTGTGGGCATGGTCTCCTTCTCAGATTTTTTGTGTATTCTTGCACACCTTTTTTTTCCTCCCTAGGAAGGTTCTAAACCTGTCCTCTTCCTTTTGTCATAAGGAACTCGGGTCAATCTAGGCCTATATGAAACTACACTCTATGGTACTTCGGAATGAAATATTTATGTCTTCGGCCAGACCCTCCATGATTATATTCATTGGGGTAGTTGATTATTCAACCACCAATCATTTTCTCATTAACTAATTTTTCATTTGGATCCGAACGAGGCTTATTATTCCAGATCAAATATTTCAACAAAGAGAATTGGGTCATTTTGAGATAATGAACCTCTCTATAGTTTCCTCACTTTTTCCACTAGTGATATCATGGTTAAGATTTTCATAGTTTAACCTCTACATTTTAGATTGCCAAAACTAACTGTAGTGGTGGCTGTATGTGCTGCAACTCATCAACTACTTGTCTCAACTATAAAATTCCAAAATGTACCTCAACCAAAACTCTCATCAATTTCATCATCTAAATAAGATTTGTGTAACTCTGTATTAGACCTAGTGTATATGATCACATACATGCAAACCTTCCTAACTTTAACAACAAGAGACTATCATTTTCATCAAACTTTTCTTGTACCACATGACTTTGGATTAGTCAACAACCCTAACTTGATATAATCATAACTATGTACCTATAATGAATAAATATCCTAAAATAGTACACACAATGTTCTTTTAGTAAGTGTTTTATGCAACCCTTCCAAAGTGTCACTTCACTTGGAACCTCTCATAAAATGGTTTATAGCAAAATGGCATACCTTTGTTGAATTATGGCTTATTCTAGAGATCGAACTTGTAGAGTGTTCCCTCAAGCATTTAATATTTGTTGTATGGATCTGAAAAATTTTACACATAATACTACATATTGTACTCTAACCAAATTATTTTCTACTTAATTTGATCTGTTATGAATAAGTTATGATGTTTTTACCCTAAACACTTGTTTTAGACTAGTTTCAGACTAGCCATTGTGAACCCTATTTTCAAGGTAACTCCAAGTAAACCACAAATCCACCCACAAGTTTAAATTTGTACCACAACTATTTGTATATGTTTATAAATGGCTCATCAATTTCACAAGATGAATCATTCTAGAAATTTTTTATTAAGTAAAATAGTGAGATGACCTATAAATAACATACCTTGAAAGCATCATCAAAGAATTTATTCTCCCTTGAAAGATGAATTTCAGCCTTCTTTACTTAACCTTATCTCTGAAATTTGGCTTAGATATCCTTTTGCTACCTCAGTCACCTCAGATATATTCAATATTCTCAAGTGTGATATGAAATTAGAGAGCCTTGCCTCTCTTATTTATACTACTTTCATGTAGCTTCCTCAAGGTTACCTTTTAACCATCTTAACCCACTTTCCTCATTTTAGGGTTAACAAACTTCTAACCACTTGTCCAATTAGTAATTTATACATTAAATTTATTATTTAAATAATTTATTTTGTATCCACTTTGACTTATAGGCACACTCATCACTTCACTTTTTTTTTTTTTTTTTTTTTTTTTTTTTTTTTTTTTTTTTTTTTTTCCTTATTTTTAGGGTTAACCTATTTTTAACCACTTGTCAACTTAGTAATTTCTCCATTAACTTTATTATTTAAATAATTTCTTTGTATTGAATTTGAATTATAGTAGAATCACTTACTTTCACTTTATTATTTACCTTCTAAAATCTCTAAACCACCTCGACTACTTTGGACCCTTGTACTTCTAGATGACCTCATGAGGTTCTCCAACTTACATGGCCATAACTCTTAACCGTGAGGAGTTAGGTAATTCATTAACATACCACTTGAAATGGTATGACATGTACTATCCATATAGACAGTCGTGCCTTCAAATATATCAAACTCATACCATTTTCTCATCAAAGAAACATGGGTCCATTACCTCCAACCTCGGTTCTCCAACTTCTCATGGCTATATCTCTCTAATCATGGCGAAGTTGTGTGACGCTCCACATACCACCAAGAAATGGAATGACATTTTCTATCCATATAGAATAGTATTACCTTCAACATATATTAAAATTCATACCATTATACATATGAAACAACCTTTTGGGTCCATTACTCCAAACCTTTGAAGCATCGACTCTCTATTGGACTTTATCCCAGGGTTGACATCAATCACTATGGGTTGACATCAATCTACAATATCACTTCCAATGGTTGATTAATCAATGAAAACCAACAATCCATACCACCTTGCCCATCAACCTATGATAATTATGGATTAATATCCCCTTGGCATTGATGGCAACACTTAGTCATGATAACATTCATGCTTATAATTCTCATCAATGTTTCTATATCTCCTCCTTTGACATCAATGGAAAAGGGTATATCCCTTTGGATCTTCTCCTCTTGAATGAACTCTCCTTGGGCCGCTCCCCCTGTCTACATGCCTCTATGCTCTTTGTCCAAACATTTACATCCTACATCCGACAAATATCTCCTCCTTTGTTATCAATGGAAAATGAATCTTTCCATCCAGTGCTGCTCCCCCGACCTAACTTTCCTAGATACCCCTTGATCGAGCTCTTCCCAATGGGATCTCCAAATTCCAACCATCCTCTTATGGTGCTTCCTCATGTAAATCTAAGACATATAAGATAAGTATTAAAAAATAATTCATTTTTTTTAGTAGAAATTACTCCAAGTCTTCGCCGTGGGCGAAGATACTCAAAGGCTTCTCGTGGGAAGTGATTTTGTAAAGATGTCTACCACGGTTCTTTGTGCCCACATATTCAACTCATGTTCTTCTCTCGCAACCCGTTTCTTAGAAAGTAGAAAGTTTTACTTGATTGGAATGTGCTTCGATTTGGAGTGCATCACCGAGTTCTTGAGATATCGATGTCACTAGGTATCAAAATAGATTGAATGGGGTCATCATAATTTCAACTTGTATATCCGTCGAGTTTGTTTCATCCATAAAACTTGTGTACAACATGATGTTGCTACCAGCTTCCTGCTTTGTGATACAAGATATTGATGATTGTTTCTTTTCTTATCCATGATATTAAACACTTTCACCCAAGTAGAATGATGCTTTACTAGTGCTTCGTCAGTCATCAAAGCAACTTGCCCACCGTGACTGTAGAAATAACGATAGATCCTTTCCTTTTGGATACTCATAATCCAAACTCTATGTTCCTTTGATATATCTGAAAAACCTCTTCACTAATAACACATGTACCTCCTTTTGGGTGTTACTTGTAAATCGCGGGATTAATCTTCCCAACCACATTACATATGTCCGGATAAGTTGTCACATATAGTAAGTGTTACACATCATTGACCAGATGCCTCTCGGTCTCAGAGACTTTGACTCATCATATTTTCTCAACTTTCATCTAGTTTGTATAGGAGTGGTACTAGTTTGCAATCTTCCATTTAACCTCTTTAGCATTTCTCCGACATACTTAGTTTGAGAAATAAAATTCCTTGTTTGCTTTGACATATCCCAAGACCCAAAAGAAGGATACTTCCAAGTAATGACATTTCAAATTCATTATGCATATCCTGTAATTTTTTGGATTAACTCACATTAGTAATTTCCAAAAATATCATCAATATAAATTTCAACTAATAAAATACTACCTTGAGCTACCTTGATATAGAGGTTGTTCCAGACTTCCTTTCCATAGTTCAGAGGGGATTTTTGTCATTGCTATTTTTGTATCATTACTGCTTTTGAATGTGAACTATTGTATGCACCCATGTCCAAAAAATATCTGTCACCTTGGAATCCATTAAGTACTGTTCGTTAATACTCTCATGTGGTCACCTATTATGATACAATGTTCCTTTTGTCTCTCAAACTTCCTCTCAACAATCTTTAACCATGGTCTCAATCTAATTTCTCATATGCCCAAACTCTTGTGAGACTAACAACACCACAATTTCAGACTTTTGCAGATGTTTTGTTTATTTCATAGTGCATTCATCAATACCCTTACCGGTGGATCATCATCTCTCTGAGCTATCACTCCTTTCTTTCTATCTATGAATTAATATTTCACTACACACCGAAAGTACACCCTTGAACCTGCTCCTTATTTACTTGTCCTTTTTCTTTCTTCATATTTATTTTCCAAACCTTTCTATATCCCATGACTCTTTTCTCTCAAATTTTCTTTTCATCTCTCTGCTTTATTGCCACAATCTTATGCATCTCTCGGGACCTCACTTTGTCTGACCACCTATTCTTCCTATTTTCTTTATACATACTTTCTTATATCCGAGCATCGTTCTCTTTCATGGAAGTATTTATCATGCTTCTACAATCATGATCTACGTTTCCATAGTGTTTTGTAACATTCACGTTACGTAAATACATAGTACTTCTTTTGCTTGAACATTTCTTTTATAATTCCCTGCACCGCAACCTTATGTCCAAACTTAGTACAATAAAACAATGACCATAAAATAAATTTGCATACCTAGAGAACACCTTCTTGTATTTTAGTCCTTTGAATTTCTCAGCTTCGACCGACTCATAGTGATCATGATTGAAGCTTCTTTGTGGCTCGGCATGGATGGTGGTCTTCTTTGAAGATGTATCCTTTATTAGTTTTCTTAGATTTTGGTTGACCATGATTCATTCCTTTGATTACTTCTGCATAACTCTTTCTATATTCTTCATTCTTCTATTCTAGCAACGTAGAGTGCTTCTCTTCATTCTCTACAACTGATGTGGATGTTTTTCTCTCTTCAACGTTCTTGTTGAACTTGACGATTTTGACTCTTAGTGTGACAACTTCTTCTTTAAGATTCTCAACCTCTTCTTATTTCTTCATTATCTGAGACTTCACGACTTCTTATGTTCTCTTTGCTTCTTCAAGTTGGATTTTCAATGTAATTGTTTCTTCTTCTAATCTTCTCTCTTGTTGACCAAACTCTTCCTCAAGTTGGTTTAAGTCATTGGTTCTTTCCTTGAAATGATCCATCAATATCTTTTCTCTCTTTTATGCTTCTCCCTTTTGTGTTGTTATGTTGGCTTCTAAACATTTATTTTGATATTCTAGAGTTTCTTCAAATCTTTTGGCCTCTTCTAGTTGAGATCTTAAATTCTTGATGACCTTCTCATCTTTTTCAAAACCTTGAACACTTTCCTTTTGCTTCATCAATTTTTTCTTGGATGGCTTGTTTTCTTCTCTTTCTTTCTTTAGATATTCAATTGCACTGATCAATTTTTCTTTGTAATCAACTTCTGCTTCTTCAGACTCTTCCTCTTATAAATCTGTCTGACATGATGAGCATCTTTCTTCTTGTTCTGTATCTACATCTTCTTTGGAATTTTATGCATCTACGATGGGTGAAGAATATATGTCATGTAACTCCTCCCAAATTTCTTTGGTTGATGAACATTTACCAACCTTTTATCTTACCGGATTAGGTAATCATTGCCAGATGAAATCCATTGCTATTTTTTTATTCTTCTTCAATTCCTTCTTGGCTGCATTCTTTGCCCTTTTTGAACTATCATATGATGTAACAACTGATAGCCAAATATAATGTCCTTATGCTTGTAAAAATACTTTCGGCCTTATTCTCCACATCTCATACTTAAAACCATTCTGACCATTAAACATTGGTACTCCATTCTCACAATAATCCATGATCTCCTTTCAGTGGTTAAACTGTTTCCTGAAGGAACCTGCTCTGATACCAATTGTTAGATTACTAAGAGGGGGGGGGGAGGTGAATCAATAATAGAGAAATTTAATCCTTTTTCACCATAAAATGTGAGTTCTATATCAATGTAGCATTATCATCCAATAGTTGCAGAGTAAATAAACAATGAACAAATGAGCAATCACACACATACACAGTACACCAGTGTTTTACATGGAAACCCAAAGTGGGAGAAAACCACATAATGCTTTTTCTTATATGTTTTTAAGAATTACATTAATTGGAAGCACCAAATTCCTTTGTTTTCCAGCTGCAACTGGAAGGAAGCTCCAACCCCCTAGTTTCTCAAGCTACAACCTGAAGGAAGCTCCAACTCCCCAATTCTCTAGCTACAACCAGAAGGAGGCTACAACCCCCTATGTTCTCTGGCTACAACCACCTGTCCTTGCCCTGTCCAACTACCCTGACGTAGAAGTAGAATGATGGAACCATGGTCACACTATCACTGTGAGATATATTGTTGTAAACTTGTACCAATCAACTTGCACCAAACAACCTGTATCGATAACCTGAACCATACATCAATCATCTATCAACCTGTACCTCAACTTGTAATCAACCTGTACCATAAACAGGTGCATCAACCATGCACCAAATTGTACCAAACAACCTGTAGTCAACCTATATCATAAATAAGTGCAGTAACCATGAACCAACTTGTACCTCAACCTGTACCATGAACAAGTGCATCAACCATGCACCAAACCTGTACCTCAAC
>SNQJ01S0281997.1:0-11114 GCA_010110895.2 Picea sitchensis
TATACCTTCTTTTATGGGGTGTTTCTGAAGGAATTACTTTGGGGATATTTAGTAGATATATCAAGGTACGTGTGGTTAAAATATCAACTTCTAAGGATTTATACTTTCGTAGATATAGCCTGTGGAAGATCGGGTTCTTGAATCATATTGAATTTAGTCATCTCGTAATTTTCTTTATAAATATTTTTATGTGATGATTCAGACCGTGAAACTTGGAGTATATTCCGAGGAATTATCAAGGTATCTTTGGTAAAAATTTAAGTTTCTGGGGCATCCTAATTTTGTATATACACCCTGTGTAAGATAGGGTAGTTGACTAGTCATATTAACTAGTTTCAAACAGGTGTCCCGGGTAAAACAGTGATATATTCTTCAATGAGTATCCCAATTAAGTTAGAATAGTTGCATTTGACAGTGGATATTCTATAATATTCTTTGTGAAAGTTTCAGAATAAGATATCATATATTGTGCACTTGGAACTCTTTACAAGTACACTCTCCTGGAAAGGCCAAAAATCAACAAGGTGTGGGGAAGTTACCATAACTTCCACTTGGCACATCCAATTTTGATCAGACCTGTGGCATTGAAGAGAGGAAATATCAAAGAACTAAAAAAACAAATTTCAGACCCAGAAGGGTCGAAATTTTAAATATACAACAGAAGAAAGGTTGACTAGAAGAACAACCTCCAAATTAGGGTTTAAAAGGTGTGTTTTTCTTTTTTGGGAAATTTACATATCTTTTGACTAGAAGATCCAATTGGGGTGATTCAAAAAGTAGAATAAAGTCAGATAAAAGGAGTATCACATAAATTTTATATAAACTTAGGTATTTTTTTAGGTACAAACTTGTTCCAGCGTCTCTAAATGTAGGAGATGTTGTTACTAGTTGAGGTGACAACTCGGGGATAGTGTGGTTCTTCCATGTACCTAGAGTATATCAGAAGGCCTCTTTTGAACAATTGTGCATTAGACAACACTACTACATATTTTATCTCCCACGTACCCGGCATATATCGGGAGACCCCTTAGAATCCTAAGACTTACCGAGTAAAACTTTTGGTCATCTTATTGCTATAGTACATTGAGAACATCACTCGGGGAGATCAAACTCTAGTACCTGGGTAGTTGGATAATACAACTAAGGGCACAGTCAATCCTCCTTAGTTAGTTCCTTGAGATATTGGGACAAGTACTATTGTTGGACCCTGCACGTATATCATAGAGTTATAGCACTTGACACTCCCTTGTATGTGAGGACCTTTTCCTAAGACAATTAGGAATTCCTACCTTGCAGTGATACTTGGCCAACATGTCACCAAAAAAAGGAACTTCTACACCAAATAAGCCTTTAGACAATCCTACTTGGACTCTTGATTAAGGTGAAGAAATGCATAGGGACATAAATGATTTACAAAAGAAGGCAATAAAAAAAGATGAACTACAAAGGATGATGGATTCAACTAAATCTAAGTTGGAAGCAATAATGGATACTAAGATGGATGGTTTAAAAGGGAAGATCATGGAAGGATTGAAAAATTTGGTAATAGAGAGGCCACCTGAAAGTGACAATGTATCCCATGAAATTCATGATGAGGACACAAGGAAGATGAATCAAGATTGGAGAAACTCCAAATTTGGGTTGAAGACCAACCACTTTCCTAAGATATATATGAGGAAGTTTAATGGCAAGGATACAATCACATGGATACTCCATATGGAGCAGTTCTTTGATCTACATGATGTGCCACACACACAAAAGGTATGAATTGCATCTTTATATTTAGAACCCATTCAGTTTATGTGGTATCGATGGATTTGTTCTCACAATTCACTTGTCACTTGGATAATTTTCAAAAAATAAATGATAGCACACTATGAGAATACAAGGAGAAATACCTTCTTCAACCAATTGAGAAATCTCAAGAAACGAGGTTCAGTTGCATAGCATATTGAGAAATTCCAAAGATTGAATATAAAGGTAATGAATATTCTATATGAGCACTTGATTGATGTATTCATAGGAAATTTAAAGGATAACATTCAACATGAGGTTCTCCTTTGGGAACCCAAATCATTGGAGAATGCGTTTAGGGTGGCGATAAATGTTGAAAGTAAAAATTTGGCTATGGCTACTCAAGAAAGAGGGCTCATGACATATGTGTCCAGATTATAGAGAGCTTAAAAAAATCACCATTAAAGATAAGTTTCCCATTCTCGTCATTGATGAATTGTTAAATGAACTACATGGAGCAATCTACTTCACAAAGTTGGATCTTCATTCAATGTATCATCATATTAGAATGAAGGAAGAAGATATCCCAAAAATAACATTCAGAACTCATGAAGGCCATTATGAATTTTTGGTCATGCCTTTTGGCCTTATGAATGCACCTTCCACATTTCAATATTTGATGAATTCCATTTTCAATCCCTTCCTTCAAAAATTTGTGTTAGCATTTTTTATGATATACTAATCTATAACAAGTATTGGGAGGATCATGTTCGACATGTTGACAGGGTGCTACAACTACTAAAGGAGCAACAGTTATATGCCAAACCATCCAAATGTTTCTTGGGGTGAAGGAGGTAGAGTATTTGGTTCATATTGTATCTCATGAATGTGTCAAGGTATACCCTAAAAATATTAAGGCCATGATGGACTGGTTGATTCCCAAAACATTGAAGAATCTTAGAGGTTTTTGGGTTTGACAGGTTACTACCATAAGTTTGTTCGAAACTATTGAATAATAGAATCACCTTTAATGGCATTAACTAAGAAGGATGCATTTTCATGGACTCTAGAGGAAACTCAATATTTTGAACAACTTAAAGAGGCGATGTGAAAATATCTTGTCTTAACCACACCAGACTTCAAAAAAACCTTTATTGTGGAATGTGATGCCTCGGGAAATGGAATTGGTGTTGTTTTAATGCAAGAAGAAAGGCCCCTTGCTTTTGAAAGTCGGTCACTCAAGGGAAAGGACATACACAAACCCATTTATGAGAAAGAAATGATGGAAATACTGCATGCATTGAAGCAATGGAACCCTTACCTAATAGGTAGGCACTTCAAGGTAAAAACAGATCATGACAGTCTTAAATACCTCTTGGAACAAAGACTATATTCAGAAGAACAACAAAAATGGGTGACGAAGATGTTGGGTTATGATTCTGAAATCATCTACAAAAAAGGGAAGCAAAATGTTGTGGCATGTGTACTCTCAAGAAAGGATGAATATGTTGAGGCCTTTATCCATGCTATCTCTATCATCCAACCTGATTGGATAACAAAATCAAGGGATGAATGGAAGAATGACGAAAAAGTGTGGACTCTCATTCAAAGGTTGCAGTAGGATTCCAATGCCTTAGATACATTTACATGGAAAGATGATTCACTTTGGTACAAAAATTGCTTATATTTATGTAAGAACTCCCAACCCAAACAAAAGGTACTTTTGGAATTGCACACCTCTCTGGTAGGAGGGCACTCAGTATTTTTTAAAACATATCACAGGGTCTTTTACAACCATTAGTCATCCCAAGTCAGCATTGGGAGGAGGTTTCCATGGATTTCATCACAAGGTTACCAAAGTTTGAAGGAAAGAGTGTCATCATGGTGATTTTTAATAGACTTACCAAGTATGCACACGTTTTTGCACTCTCTCATCCTTTCAAATTCAGTACAGGTGCCACTACACTCATGGAGACAGTTCAAAAGCTACATGGAAGCCCAAAAATTATTGTAAGTGGCAAAGATCACATCTTCATTGGACATTTTTGGAGAAAATCATTTTCTTGTTTGGGTACTCAATTGGTGTTGGATTATTTCAACACACCTAGGATTTATTTTTCTTAAGGTTTTCCCTATGTTTATTAGTCATTATCCAGTATCCTAAAGTTTAGGGAGAATATTCCTCTTGGATAATATTCTCTTTAGTTTTCACTTCAGTTTGATCAGTTGAGTGGAGTATATATGCTACATTGGGATTATCACCATGCAACATAGGGATCATCACCAAATAATGCACATTTTCCTTGGGATCATCACCAACTAATGTGCATTGTCCTTGGGATCATCACCAGACTAGTGCATTACTCATGATTCCCTGATCTCGTCCTCACTTCACTTTGTTTCAATCAGTTAACTGAGGACTGGTAGACTATTTTGTAAATGTGTTGAACCTGCACATAATAGATCTAGCTAAACAATAATACACACATTTGCAAAGAGAATTGGAGAAAGAAGAAGAAGGAGAGAAAGAATGGAAGAATTATCATTAATTGTTTTGAATAATGAATAATTTACACATGATATACTCTATATAACTCAATGAGTTCGACTTGAGGTGAACCAAGTCACCATAGTGGTGGTATAGAGTGATATGGACACACACCAATAGTTACGGGAGTGAACTGCCACCTATTCTAGTCTCTCAGGAAGTTACGGGAGTGAACTGACACCCAGTTGAGTTAACTAGTCAACTAGTCTTCAATTAACTGACTGAATAGAAATTAGTGAGGAGTTAACTCAAGGAATCAAGGCTAATGCGCCACTCTGGTGATGATACCAAGGCAAGGTCGAATTAGCATGGTGATGATCCCAATGTTGCATGGTGATTATCCCAATGCAACATCTAAACTCAACTCAACTAGTCAAACTAAAGTGTGAACTGAAAGAGAATATTCTGCAGGTGGAATATTCTCTCCTAAAATATAGGAGACTAGATAATGAATAATTATGACTAATAAACAAATAAAAACCTTAGGAAAAATAAATCCTAGGTGTGTGTGAAGTAACTCAAACACCCCCCCTGAACATCACTATGGTGAAAATAAAGATTGGGTCTCGGCAACGAGGCCATGTTAGGTACCCAAGTACAAAAGATACACTGAAAATAAAGTGAGGAAAGAGGAAAAACCTCATGGGAAAACCCCCCCTCAAGGTACAATGTATGTAAAAAGAAGAACTACAGTTGCTAGGAAATTGTGTCCTTCACTCCAAGACGACCTCGCAGAGAATCGAATTTATGCTCAGTGAAGGTCTTGGTGAAAGTGTTTGTCGTCTGTTCTGCTGAAGGACAGAACTGTAAGTCAATGATACCCTCATGTACTAAGTCTTGTATGTAGTGCATGTGGATATCGATGTGCTTTGTCTGCTGCCTCTGAACTGGATCTCTGCAGAACTTCAGACTACTCTGGTTATCACACCAGATGATGATCGGCCGATGAAACTAAATGCCCAACTCAATGAGAAAATGTTGTAGACACATATCCTGAATGGTTATGTTAACTACCCCTCTGTACTCTGCCTTGGCTAAATATAGAGAAATGGAAGCTTGCTTCTTTCTCGACCAACAGATAGGCCCGGAACCAAGACTGTGTGAATAACCAGATGTGGACTTGTGATCAATGTTATCACCATCCCAGTCGGAATCAGTAAACCCAATGAGATATAATGTAGAGTCTGTTGCATAATGAATCCCAAAGGTGATGGTGCCCTGTGCGTATTGAAGGATACGCTTTGCAACTTTCCAATGTAGCTCATGTGGCTCCTGCATGAACCTAGAAACTGCGCCAACTGCATATGAGACGTCTGTTCTGGAGTGTATGAGATAAAAAAATCTCCCCACTAGATGTTTGTACAGTGTGTTTTCAACCAGTGGAGTCTCCCCGCCATCCTCAAGTTTGACTCTTGATAGAAAAGGAGTCAGAGCAGACTTGTAGTCTGTCATGTGAAATATCTCAAGGAGATCTCATGCATACTTGGCTTGAGATAGTTTTATGCCTAATGCATACTGACTGATCTCAAGTCCAAGGAATAAGTGTAGCGGACCCATGTCTGTCATCAAAAACCTATCATGAAGAATCCTCTTGACTACAGAAATTGTTGAAGTCGAGCAACCGGTGATCATCAAATCATTGACATACAGAACTAAAAGTAGAAGTGAATCAATCGTCCTGAGCATGTATACATTCGGGTCTGATTTACAACGTACAAAGTTCTATGACAACAAGTAGGATTCCATCTTGGCATACCATGCCCTCGGAGGCTCCTTGAGGCCATAAAGTGACTTCTTCAGTCGACAAACCAATTATGAGTCCTGCATAAATCCCTGGGGCTGCTCCATGTAGATCTCCTCAGAGATATCACCATGAAGAAATGCATTCTTCATGTCCATATTGTTAGCTCCCAAAATGAACCCATCCCTTTGGTCACATTTTGTGGTGGATAGCATGGCTATTGGTAGTTTTCTCAAATTAGTTTTGAGTTTTTTCTAGCTACAAAACTTAGGTTTTGATTTTTGTCTTAGAAATAAGACGACCCATAAAGGTCTTCTCTTTAAAATTTTCATAAAATGCTTTCAACAACTAACGTGTGTTTAAAACATGAGTGTTAGCTGGTGAAAGTGGTGACTTTCAACAGCTAAGGAGCATCTCTCATAGGTCCATGCGTTGGTGAAAGTGTTGATTTTCAAAACATCCGAAGAAGCATTGTCGCGGGTTGTGCGCTGGTGAAAGTGAAGACTTTCAACATCTAAGGATCAGTTCTCACGGGGTGGTACGCTGGTGAAAGCAGTAAGTATCAATAGCTAAGGGGCATTTTCCATAGGATTGTGCGCTGGTGAAAGCGGATTGTGCGCTAGTGAAAGCGGTAAGTTTCAACAGCTAAGGGGCGTTTTCCACGGGCTGTTGGCTGAAGAAAGAGGGAATCACGTGCGTTTATCCACGTTTCAAAAATCAAATCATGATGTGATCAACTCATGTCATGCAATCAAGAAAGATGTGCTGGTGAAAGTGGATAATCATGAAAAATTGAAGTTCCACATCCAAGTCAGATTGAAAATCGGATCCGGTTCAGAGACTCATGCTCCACAATCATAGCGTCGGGGATGGAAAGTTCAAATTCATTAGCGCAGGTACATAAGATGTACTGCCAGGATGAAAACATCAAATAAGATCATTGCTTCCATATCACACATTGTTCACGAAGGTTTGTTAAGTTTCTAATGTTAGAAAACAGAGCCGACTCCCGAGTGCTTTCAACAGTGTAAGACCTCATCTCGAACAACAATTTGCAGGGGTTGGTATACATAATTGTTGGGGTTTTCAAGCTACAAATGGCGAGGAGACACAGTAGCTCTCTACTCATAAAAGATTTGGACAACCTATCTTTCCTACAGACGCATCCAGAAGTACATAAACACTTCTCCGATGCAGGTTGTATCGAATTTGTTGAAAGGCTGCAGAACGGTTGTCACCAGTCGAACGAAGAGGTTTTTGCCAAAACTTTTGATGGGAATAAGGCTCGTGTTGGGTCCTTGGAAATTATAGTAGATGAAGCTGCCATTGCTGCAGCAACCATCCTACCAATATCAGGCCAGAGTTGGTTCAAAACCACTGCCACCAAAAACTTGAATTTCAGATCTTATTTAAAGGAAGAGTTCAAGCACAACGCATGGAAGAAGAGCATGCCGGTTTCCTATCTAGAAGAGGAGTGGCAGGAGATTTTTAAGGGCACCCAACTCTACATAACCTCGGAGGGTAGGTATGAAAAACTCATGATGTATCATTTTAAGCTCCTGGACCATTTCACAGGCAAGACTCTCCTCAATTTACCTTTTTTCTTACATAAGAGTTTAACTAAGGTCTGCAAGAAGATCAGGGCTCAACCCCTAAGCATGAAGAATACTATGTGCCACTTCGGCCTTATCAAATTGATCATTCTGGAGAAGTTAAGACAACAGGGAAGGAGCTGGAAACATTTTCTATTTTGGGAGGTTTTTGAAACACAGACTCAGCCCGTAAATGAACAGGGGAAAAGTTCAAAGAAACAGTTGACTCCTCAAAGCAGTTCGAGGAATAGGAGGACCCTGCTAGGACCTCCAGAAGATAGAATCTCTAGAGTAAAATCCCACAGGTCAAAGAAAAGGTTAAACTTTGAAACCACTACAGAATAGCCCACAGAGCAGCCTACAGAGAAGAGAACAAACATATTAAACCTGCCCTACACAAACTCAAAACCAGAGCAACAAGATGAGAGCCCTGTCACCAAGAGTCCTGAGAAGTCAACTGAGTTTGCAAAGAATTATGAGACCTTCACTCATACAGAGGAAGGAGAAACATCAAAAAGCTCTAAGTCAAAGAAAACTCAAAAAATCAAGCATCTGGAAGAGGTAATTGCTCAACAAGAGGTTTTGGAATGAGTAATCAAAGAAAGGTACAAGAAGTTGTCTGATAACTTCGCAAAAACCAACGTTGCGTTTGAGAGACTGGCTCAGGAAAGTGTTAAAGAGAAGAAAAGAAAGCAGAAGATCACCAAAGATTACAATAGTGTATGGTGGCTTGCCAAGCGCCTTAAAAGGAAGATAAGAAGATTGAAGAAAAAACAAAAGCAAAAGTCCCATCCATATTTGAAGGTACTTGCTCAAGTTGTTGTTAACATGCAAGGGGAGAAATCAGAAACACATTGAATTTTTTTGAAAGCACATTTTGGAGGTGAAAGTCCATTTTTTGGCTCAAACAGAACTTTCACCAGCACAAAGAGAAATTTTACGACCCGTTAGCTGGTGAAAGTCAGCGCTTTCACCAGCTAACCAGCGAATTATAAAGCCCGTTAGCTGGTGAAAGCAGGAAAAGAATTTTTGGAAGCCAAGGACAGAACAGGTCAATTTTTACAGATTATAAAGGGGTTCAAGGGGATATCAGATCGCATGCAAAGGACTCAGCATCAGGATTCGAGGCAATTTTGGGAACCACATGCAAAACAAATTTCCTCAAATATCGACTATAAACGTTGAAGAAATCCAACTGTCAAGACAGGTGCCTTGCCATGTTTCATTACACCACAGACTCCAGGAGATGAAGGATACAGATGGCGAATTTTTGAGAGTGAGGACAATTCGAATGCTAGTATAGTTGATTAAGTCATTATTATCTAGTTGTTTAGTTATATTTGACTTATTATTTTTAGATACAAATCCATGTTTTTAGGATCTGTAAAACTGATTGTAAGAGGCTATAAATGCTTATTTTTGCTAAAAGACAAGGGTTCAAACTGGGAGATATTTTATACTACTGTATAAGACTCTTTTGCAGAAATAAAGTTCAGTTTCCTTTCATTTTCAATATCAGAATTGTCCATCTTTCCTTTTCTGTACTTTGTTTCAGTTTATTTCAGTTCATGAAGATTGTTATCTCTTTATTGAGCTCATAGACTTGAAATTAAAGGATTTCTCTTTGTCTTGTATTAAGCCCTACATTCACTTGTATTGGCAATCAAGAATAGTGTTCTCCATCCTCTCTTTTCAATTACTTGATCTGATTATTGTTTCCCGAAAGCACTGTATCTTTTATATGTAATGAGTTGTTTCTACATAGATCATTAAGGACCCCATTGTCCCAAACACATAAAAACCATTATTTCTAAGTTACCAAGCATCCTTAGCTTACAACCCTAAGGAGTTTCTTGGAGTGATAACAAATTGGCGCCGTTGCCGGGGAGACGAAATTCAATCTCTGCTTTCCTGGGATACGACACAGAGTTGATCTTTGATGATAGACAAAGATTAGACATTTTCAGTTGGTTGTAATCATCTATTTGGTGACTCCACAAGTTCATCCTGGCTCCTAAGAGGATCAGTACTAGGGTGAATCCTCAAGAATCACCGATCACACTAGTGTCCAATCCAGAATTAATTCTCAGAAAAGGAAAGGCGATTCAAGGTCAAACTTCAAGATCAGATACAAAAGGTAATCCTCTTTTCAGTTCTGGAAAATCTACTATAGAAAAATTTGAGTTCTTTTCATAGAACACTGATGAAAAAACAGTTGTAAATATTGTAGAAGAACAAACTCTTTTTGATCAACAGAAAAATCTTAGTGATGATAAATTGATAGACTATAATTTGATTGAAAAAACATCTAAAACTTTAGAAAGAAGCCACAGTTCTTCTTCCCTTGAGTCTTTCCACTCTCAGCAACAAGAAGACCACTTGAACATTTATACTAGCCTCCTTGCTGTTGAACATCTCCTCCAAGAGCTATCTGCTAAGGGTGAAGAAAATTTAGCTGGACAGCTTGCAAATTTTTACAAAGCCTCTTATCAAACCTCTTTCCCATTAGAAGATTCACCTCTTTCACATTCCTCCAGTGTTGAAGACTTGAAGAAGAAACTATCATTTTCCCCACCTCTGATAGTCATGGCTGCACCACCTCCTTTGACGAAGATGCAACAAATCCTAGCTGCTAGGTATGCACCACTCATATTGCCAAGCCCAGTAGCAGCCATGCCAACATGAGACTATCAGAAATATATGCCCAAATTCACAGGCGAAGGCGATGTGTCTGTTGAAGAACATATTGAGGCTTTTTACAGTTATGCTGAAAACTTTAACATTGAGCAAGAAGATGTTTGGACACGAGTCTTTGTCCAAATCCTAGATGGCCATGCTAGGAAATGGTTCAAAGAACTCCCTGCTGGTTCCATTGTTGGAATCGAGCAATTGGATTAGACATTTCTGAAACATTGGGGTGACAAAAGATATTTTGTCTACTACATCACAAAATTCAGAAACTTGAGGAAACAAAGTAGTGAGTCAATCTCTGATTTCACTAAGAGGTTTAACCAGATGTATGGAAAAATACCAGCTGAGATAAAACCATCAGATGCTTCTGCCAATATCACATATTCTGATGCTTTTGATTCAGATTTTTGTTTGTTGTTGAGAGAAAGGAGGTCACGAACATTATCTCTCATGCAAGATGCTTCCCTTGAGGTGGAATTAAATATTCTAGCCTCCCAGAAGCGGAAAGGAGACTCTGATAGGAGAAGACCAAAAAATGAGGCTTCATCTTCATTGAATGTTGATCCAAAACTTGATAAAATGTCCAAGATGCTAGAGTATCTAACCTCTGAGATATCTAAGCTCAAGATCGAAAATAAACAACCTGTGAAGGGAAGAGGCACTTATGACTCTGCAGGTAGACATCCGAATCAAAATCCAAATAACTTCAGAAGAAATAATCAGCCAACTCAGATCCTGCAAAGAGAAAAGAATTCTACTGAAGATCAGAGAATAAAGGTCCCTCTTCAAAATGTTGTGATCGACGAAG
>SNQJ01S0281998.1:0-11157 GCA_010110895.2 Picea sitchensis
AAACCCAAACCGGGAAAACTAGCATATATTATATTGATACATTGTGTTACATTGTTTAGAATACAATATACATATAAGAGCCAGCGGCATCCAAAACCCTAACCCAATGACCTGGATTAGTCCAAAACCCTAATTCCTTAACCGGAACTAGAAAACGATCGGCAAAAAACCATGTGACGAAAACCACCTAATATCATGTGGTCCCGGAAATATGTCGGCCCGAAAAAAAAAAATGCGGGGGCGCTGCCCCCGAACCCCCCGAGGGGGGGCCTAGCGGCCCCCCTGCACGCCCGACGCAGGCGCTCAGACACTACTACTCGTGCAAAGAATATAACACATACCCAACAAAGATCACATATGAAAGCATTGGTGTTGTCTTACTGAAATATTCTATCCTTATGGGTACCTTCCCTACACCACTTCCACCGACTACACATCATATTTCCACCGTCGATATGATTTCGACCATAGTTTATCAATCTTTGGAATCATTTGACCCTTGGATTGTACCTAGTCCTTTGGAATTTGATGCACTAGGTGACACCATGCCACTTATTCCAACCAACACATCATACGTTTCTATCCAATCTGCTTCTCCCTTGTCGGATGAACAACATCTATTGGCACCCGACAATTACTCGGTGCCATCATGGTTAAGTTCCTTGCTATCTATGATCGACTACATTTCCCCAATTTTTCCCTCCGATGAATCTATTATGGAAATTTTGAGCATTGACGAGCCACCTCAGGATGATAACCATCATTGATCCTCTTTTCTTCCTCCTCATGAAGAAATTCAGGAATATATACACTCTATCTCCCCTCCCGATGTTGATTTTCCTTCGTCTCCCATGCTTTCAACTTCTGATGATTTGGATCTGGTAGTTGACATGGTGATCTCTTCGGTAGGGCTATTGGAGAGTGATCTCCTTACCCTTGTCGCGACCCTCGACATGTGTTCCTTATAAAGTGATTTTCTTCCATCTAGTAGAGATCTCTTGGAATCCATGACTGGGTTTTGTTCCTTGACATGGTGTCCTTACAGAGCGTTATTGTCTTGGAATCCATGATCAAGGAGATTCCATGAGCATAGTTTCTCTTCTTTGTAGAAAGATCATTAAAAAATGAAATTGAGGTCACGAGCACATTTTTTCTTCTCTGTGGCAAGCTCGTTAAAAAATGAAACAGAGGTCACGAGCACAATTTCTCTTCTCTGTGGAAAGATCGCTAAAAAATGAAACATAAGCTTTGAGCATAGTTTTTCTCTCTGTAGCAAGCTCATTTAAAAAATGAAACAGAAATCTAGGGATTGAACCCAGAGGCCTGAGCATAGTTCTTTTTCCCATGTCAAGCTCTTTAAAAAATGAAACAGTCACCTCTCTTGAACCTTCTTTTCATCCACTCTTATCCTTTTTCTCCATCTAGTAGAGAAATTGGTGACAACCTCAAAGTTGGTGAATGAATTGAAGCTTGGAGGGCATGTCTCCATCCTTTGATGATTATTATGGATTTAAGCCACTAGCTTTCAAGATGGGGGCATATCGAGCTTAGTCTTTGTTCTTTCTCGTGCTTGAAAAACATGAGAATGTAACCGAGTAGACTTTTATCACTTTTTCAGACTCGCATGGATAAACGAAAAAGGAACCCCTTGGAGTCATCTTTGAGCTCTTTTCAGAGTCTCTAAAAATGAAAAGATTGCCTAGTGATCTTGCTTCCTTTCCTACTCGTTAAAAGGTTTGAAAGGGTGTTTTTCGAGTGATAATTTATCTCTCTTTTGGCCTCGCGAGACTAACATTACGAAAAATGACAACATTGTAGTCATCTTTAAGTTGTTTTCAGACTCTCTAAATATGAAAACCACCGATTTTACCTTCTCTGGACTCGTTAAACAATTACACATTGAAGGGCTCAAATGAGACCGAACCCTTACTTCTTCCAGTTCGTTAAACAAAGGAAGAGGGACTAACCGAAGGTGATTGATATCGAGCATGTGTTACCCTCCTCAAGCTTATTAAATTAAAAAGAGGTACTCGTCTATGTGGATGGGGGAAAAATTGAAAGAAGCAAGCCAAGCAGTTTTTTTAGAACACTACCAGTATCTCTTATGGTCGCCCTTGAACAATACACTTTGTCTTTGCATGCATTTTAATCCATTGAACCTCTGCAATGAGCCAATCCTTCGAGTTTCTTTTACTCCTTTAGGTCACATAACGAAAGTCACAACATCCAATACATTATCAAGTTTTGGTCCATGTCAAGTTTATGCTATTGTGCCTCAGTGTTCAAGGGAAGTATCTTCCTCGAGAGTCAGCCATCGCAAATATCTTGTTTCAATACCTGTGTCATTCCATGTTCATTTGATCTAGCAATTACATCTTTGTGTTAGTTTTGTGTCATTGATGGGGGATACATCAAGGCCCTCCTTCGACGAGTCTGTTCCTGTCGACTTCAACACATTATCTAGGAACTAGACTTAGAAACTAGTTAGTACCTTGGGACCTTCATGCCTCAATGGTAGGCCTCCTTGTGTTCGATAGTGGGTTTACATCATTGACCCCTAATCATATGATTCCATAGATGTCTGACTTCATCTCATTCATTCACATTCGTCGGCATGTACTAGAGTACCTTGGGAATCATTGACATCAATGGTGATTTCCCTCACGCTTGTTAGCAGTTTACATCATTGACTGGTAATGAAGTGGTTTATGCCATGTTTTACATCAGTACATCTATTCACATGGTTATATTCATACTACATCAGGATTGGTAAGAAGACCTTGGGTTGAGTTTTTACTCTTATGTATACTTTGCCCAGGTTGTGAAGGAGTTCTTTTGAACTATGACACATATACTGTTACATAGATCCACTTTGTATTGGTCATGTCTATGTCTTGTCATCTCATAGATCCACTGTGTATTCTTCGTGGCTACAATCAGTTCAGGTCATAGGAGTATAGATCCACATTGTATCTGCAGTGGTTATACCATTTTTTCAATATAATTATGGATCCATAGTGTATTTTATGGCTTCCATACCTAAAAAGTATTTATCACTCAAGCATAGATATGTCTGCCTTGGGTTTCGAAAAATGTCATAATATTTCTTTGATGGTTGTGTGCATATTTTTCCATTTTCTCTGCGTCCATACCCTTGTTTGAAAAATTCTATAAAGTACTTCAGTCATCATCGTCTTCCAACTTCATACTTTTGGGGGAAATCTGTTACACCTCAAAATTACTCACTTTGACAGTGTCGCAAGTGTCATCATTACAAGTGTTGTAAGTGTTGCATCTTGTCCGCAAATGTCGCATCTTGACTACAAGTGTTGCAAGTGTCACAAATTGTATATTGCCATATTACCTATTTCGTGTCCATAATGACATCACAAAGACACTTAAGACACCTCAAAGGCTAGTTTGGAAGAAGAGAAATTAGTTGACAGGGAGTACAAACTTTTTTCCATTGAAACAACCACTAAAAAAATAATTTTGGAGAGTAGCGCTCCCCTACCCACTGTCAGGGAGTGCTGGCTCTACCTAGCCTCTTTTGAGGAGTGTTTGAGCACCCTGTGCACCCGTTTGGGGGAGCGCTACCCTTTTTTTTAGCAAATTCTAGGTTTTTTGAGGAAAATAAGGGAAGAATCCCTTAACTCCTAAAGGTAGTTGGATTTGAATAGATGGTCAAGGCATGATCATAGGGAAGATCCTCAACTAAAGGAGACAAATACTCAACTTATCCCAAATATCTCTCAAGTGGTTGAGCCTCTCCAAGGTTATATAAGGATGCCTTCTCATGGTGAAAGGTACAATGGAGATTGGGAATTACATAAAACTTATGATCTCATGAGTGAGATGCCATCAAAGAAATTGGTGGATATTACTTGAGAAAAGGGGTTGGACAAGGAGAACTGGAAGAAGCTGTTGCACCTTCATTGAAAGGATTGTAAGTACTTTTACTTGTTCTCATTAATATAATCAATGCTTGGCCTATTTCTTTCAAACTTGTGCTTGTTCCATATGAGTTTGTCTACAGTAGATGGATCTATGATTGAGCTAATCTCAGTAGAGTAGGAATTCCATTGTATATTTGTTTTTTTTGTAGGACCCATCAGGGATCTCAATATTGAAGCTCATCCAAGACTTTGCAAGGACAAACATCGCTAACATGGTACGTATCTTTCTCTTTCTATTTCATTTATTATATTTATTAGATATAAAAGGAAGTCAGTGTCCATGTTAAGCACTTTTCTGTCTTGGCCTTAGGAGTCTAGAGACCAAGAGGGAATCCACTTGTCTGCAGGGGGATTCATATACAACAACAGGAAGTGACATTTTTCAAGGAGAGTTGAGGAATMTTAAGCCACCCTCCTTTGACGGAGAAATATAAAGGGAAGATGATGYTGAAGCATGGTTKCTTGGGCTCAAGACATATTTTTAGTTGCAGAACTATTCATCAAAGTAGGAAGTCAAGATTTCCACCAACCTTTTACATGGGAAAGTTTCAATATGGTGGGATCAACTAAAGAAAATTGAACATATTAATGAGAGAGGGATCACATGGAATCATTTCAAGAAGTACTTCCAGAAGGAGTACTTCACAGATCATTTCTATGACAAGAAAATGCAAGAGTTCTTTGAACTCAGGCTGGGAAGCATGACTATGGCAGAATATGATAAGAAATTCTTAGGATTGTTAAAATATGTTGGGTTTATAAACGAGGAAAAGGTAAAGATACATAGGTTTTTGAGTGGACTGCTAGCCTTTTATAAAGAAAATATTAGGTATGATGAGCCAAAGACTTTGACTGAGGCCATTAGGAAGGCTAAATACATGTATGAGCAAGGCCAGGGAAGAGAATCCTTGCAAAAATCTTGGAAGGATAAGAAGAAGGAGAATTCTTATCACAGGAGGAAAGGATTCAAACCTCCCTTCAATAGGAATGAGCCTAATAGAAATCATCAAGATAAGTATGCTAAGGGTGAATCCAAAAAATAATACTCCTTGGGAAAAAGGGGAAGACCACCAATCCAATGTTGTAGTTGCAAGGAAGATCACCTATACAAGGATTTCCCACACAGAAAGGATAGAGTGAATAATGTGAACAATGTCCAAGAGGCTATAAAATTTGAAGATATGGGAAGGATCTATGCAGATTTAGATGATCGATAAGAAGAGTACCATTCCAATATGATTGAGGTGGAAGTTAAGATCATAAATCAGCCTGTTGCTATTTTAATTGATTCAGGAGCAAGTCATTGTTACATTGATCCTAAAATAATGGATAGATTACTTTTGGAGAAAACTAAGCTTGGAAAATCAAGTTTGGTTCAATTAGCCACTGGAACCAAAAGGAGAATCCATGATATGGTCAGAGGATGTTCCATAAGTCTTAATGGTGTGAATACAAATGATGACCTAAATGTCATACCATTGCGGTCTTATGATATTTTAATTGGAATGGATTGGTTGGACAAGAATCATGCTATCCTAGATTTTCATAACAAGACATTTACTTGTCTTGATGAATATGGGAAACAAATCACTATGAAAAGAGTTCCAAGACCCATCTCTATAAGGGAGATTTCAGCCTTACATTTGAAAAGGTGTTTTAGGAAAGGATGTCAATTGTATGCAATTCATGTGGAAGCGCCATATAATACAAAGGGGCCAAGCCTTGAAGTTTTCTCAGTACTACAAGAATTTTAAGATGTATTCCAAGAAATACCAGGGTTGCTAGCAAGAAGGAAGATATATTTCTCAATTTATTTAGTGCCAAGAGTTTCCCTGATGCTAAAAACACCTTACAGAATGAGCACACCATCGTTAAAAGAATTACAAATGAAGTTGGAGGAATTTTTGAAGAAAGGGTACATACGTCCAAGTGTTTCACCTTGGGGAGAACCAATACTCTTTGTCAAAAAGAAGGATGGAACCTTGAGGTTGTGTATTGAATTTCAACAACTGAATAAGTATACTATAAAGAACAATTATCCTCTACCCAAAATTGATGACCTCTTTGATCATCTAAGAGGAGAAAATATATTTTCAAAGATTGACCCGAGGTCAAGATACCATCAGGTAAGAATCAAGGAAGAAGACATTCATAAGATGCCCTTTAGGACCAGGTACAGGAATTATGAATTTGTAGTGGTGCCATTTGGACTAACCAATGCACCAACTATCTTTATGTGCTTAATGAATGGCATATTCATAAATTATTTGGATAAGTTTGTCATAGTGTTCTTGGATGACATACTTATCTATTCTAAGTCTGAAGAGGAGCATGAACATTGCTTAAGAATGGTGTTGCAAGTGCGGAGAGAACATCAGTTATATGCCAAGCTGAATAAGTGTACTTTTTATTAAAAGAAAATCCATTACTCAGGAAACATTATTTCAGAGAAAGGCATAACAGTAGATCCAGAGAAGATTGAAGCCGTTAGAGGATGGACAAGACCCAGAAATGTGTCAGAAGTCAAATATTTTATGGGATTAGTTCGTTACTACAGAAGGTGCATAGTAGGGTTCTCTAAGATTTTTCATCCCATCACTTATTTGAAAAAGAAGGGAACTAAATTCGAATGGACACTTAAGTGTGAAGAGAATTTTAATCTGTTGAAGGAATTACTTACTAGTGCACCTGTGTTAAAGATTTTTGACCCAAATGAAAGTTTTTTGGTATGTACAAATCCATGTAAGGACAGAATTGGGGGAGTCCTCATGAAAAATGGACATGCCATTGGTTATGAGTCCAGAAAGCTTAAGGAACATGAGAGAAACCATGGCACACATGAATTGGAGCTTGCTACCATTGTCCACGCCTTGAGGATGTGGAGAAATTATCTCATGGGGAAGATATTTGAATTAAGGATGGACCACATTGGCCTGAAGTATCTTTTTAAACAACCAACCTTGAATTCCAGGAAAACAAGATGGCTGGAATTTTTAAATGAATATTGTTAGCACCAGAAGTCACCCCTAGATTGCGATAAAGGTAAGCTTGATACCCATCAGTTTGTATGTCATGAAAATAATTTTAAAGGTAGTCTAATGGATGCAAACTTGGGATGGTATTGTTATAACTCAGAAAACTGGATCGAAAAGCACAAGAAAGTGAGGTCTTTGTCTAACTTTAGTCAGTAAGTTTGGTATAGTGGTGAGTAGGGGGAAGAACTTGAGAAGAAAATGTAAAGGTTTGCTATGAACGTCAGGTATTCCAGTAGCCTAAGGAGGAAAAACTCAAAAAACAAGATCCTCTTTGGTTTGGAGCTTCAGGAAACTGAAAACATTATGAAAACACTGCAATCAAACATGCATTACAACATGGTCACAATAATCCATGTGAATCATTCAATCATCAACATTCAATATCAGAGGCATAATAAGATGGAGTAAGGAAAGATGACTTGTATTAGACAAGAAGTCTCAAATACAGATACATAACTAGAAACCAGAGGCTTTGCTAAAACATTACAATATAAGAGCTTATCTATACCATTGACCATTACAAAATATAAAAAACCTGAGTATATATACTCAAAGCAAATTTCTCCCTACAGAAACACACTCTGGTTATGCATATAAGGCTTGGTGTTTGCATATTCTTCTGTTAGGATGCACATCCGCTCTTCTGTTAGATGCAATATCACATTGATATGGTCTTCATAGGAAAATTTATGACAAGGGAAATTTCAATTGACAGTCTGCCCTCCATGGTCATATTTTCCATACTTTCCATTTATGTGATGAAATGAGGCTTCAACTACCCTACCAATTTTCATTAACTACTTTAATTGGGATCAAGATGAAGCCTGAAAACCATTAATATTCCAGGTGAGCTCACAATTCCTTTGTCACACATGACCGCAGGCCTTGACCTTATGCTTATCCCTCTGAAAACTTTGGGATTTCATATTTTGAGAGTTTTCACTCCTCTTGATTTCAAATATCCCGATGCTTGCTCCTGCGAAATGGCCCACTTGGATCAATGGTCAGATTTTCCTTGAATCTGACGGCCATGATCATCTCCTTGAACAACCTCATCTTCCCATCGCTCGATCAAGAGGCTATCCTTTATTTATCCCTACCTCTATATGACCCTGGGTAATGACCGTGAGCCTAATTCCCAGGCACGTTATGATTTAGCGTTTCACGAACTCATGTTGGGCTCTATGCTCAAGCCTTCGAGTCCCAAAATCTCGATCGCTCGGATCAGGTGGCACACATGTATTTGTATTGGATGACCCAAATTGTATCGGTGTTTCGGGACTTTGGGCCATTGAAAGTTCTCACCCATAATTTCCTGAAAGACTTTCTCCACGATTCAAATCATGTGCCACGTGCCCCTCTAGAATGAACGGCCCTGATTATTTCATGACTTCACGTTTCGTAAGTCTTCAGGACTTGACACTTTGACTGCTCCATCTTGCGAGTCAGCAAAACACTGATCTTGTGCCACACATCCTTCCTGATACCAATGGCTAGGATGGCATCGTGATTCCACAACTCTGCTCGACGCTATTATTCACGCAACTGTATGGATCCGATCACCCGATGGTCGTCGATCTGATCTGTCTGATGGATCTCCATCATTGAACACTGATCTTTCTCTCTCAGTTGATTTGAATCCATATTTTACCACTCTATGTGTGGTGTTTGGTGTTTATGACTGTGGCCTATGAACAACTACTTAGATGACTCGCTAAAGGCTCAGGAAAGGAAAAAGGTCAGTGACAGAGGTAAATAGAGGAGTGCTTGACTTTAGGGGAAAAAAAAAGGGCTTAGGGCCGGTATTTCTCAAGAAACATACTAAGGAAAAATAGGTCTATCAAGCAGGTGAAGACAAACAACAGAAAACTACAAGCCGAGAGGAAAACTTACGACCAGGTCTAGAAAAGGAGGACAAACAAGTAAAAACATGGACCAAGGTAGAAATCACAAACCCCTAAGGCTATGACAATATTATGTGCTAACATTTGGTTCCATAGGGGATGGCATGCTCCCTGCGAGATGTCAGGAACATGCATCTCCAGTTCCTTTCTTTGGGTTATGGAGTCTCCTACTAAAAAAATATACATAAAACACCAACGATATTTACAATGGTGGAAAATCAATTCCGGCTTCAAAGAAAAAGAAAATTTAGGAATTGGCCATTTACCGGGCCATTGAAAACTTCATCACCCTCCAAATTATGCAACCTCTAAGTGTTGTTGGGAAACTCTTCATAAATTTTGAACGGGTCGATCCAAAGGGATTCCAATTTTCCATGCTTTCCCTTATCCTGTCTGGGCGCATCCCATTTGGGGACCAGATCTCCTAGCTGGAAATCCTCCTTATTGTTCTTCATGTCAAAGGACTTCTTAATTTTCTACTGATGGTGATGCACTCTATCTAGAAGCTACTCTCTTTCCTACTACACTTCTACCAATTGATGTTTCCTCCTGATCATTTCGTCAGGATCTCTTTCGTAGTCTTGGAAGAATTTCACTATAGACAGGGAAAGTTGAGAAGCAAAAACTGCTTCAATCCCATATACCAGTTGGAAAGGAGAGATTCCCAGGGACCTCTTTGTTTTCACTCTATCAGCCTATAGAGACAATTTGAGCTTTGAATACCATGCTTTATTGTTGTCCTCTAACAACCTTTTGATAATCTTTATAAGGATTTTATTAGAGGACTTTGCCAGTCCATTCCCTTGTGGATAGTAAGGGGTTGAGTGAATTAATTAAATTTCAAAATTATCACAAAATATGATCAATGGCTCAACTCTGAAGGATTTTGTGTTATCCGTGATGATCCTTCTTGGACAACCGAATCTTACTATGATATCCTCCAGGAAATCGATGATCAGCTTATGAGAAGCACTCCTTGTGGGGATATCCTCTATCCACTTGGTGAAATAATATGTTGCATTTAGGATCCACCTATGTTGACCACTTGAAGGAGGATGAATCTCCCTGATAAAATGCAGACCCCATTGTTGAAAGGGTCCTTAAGCTAGTACATGCTTCAATGGAAGAGACTTGAGTTATTTCTTTCCATAGAATTTCTGACATTTGATGCAAGCGATGATTTTCACATAGAGATCAGTGAATAGAGTAGGCCAACAATACCTAGCCCTGGAAATTTTGTAGTCTGTGGTCTTCCAGAAGTGATGTCCCCCACAGAGGTTGTCGTGGAAATCAAATATAATGTTTTGGGCCTCTTGTGGGTCCAAACATCTCAGAAGCACTCCTAGAGGGTATTTCCAATATAGAACCTGGTCGATAAGGCAATATCTGATTGCTTCGAGCTTTAAAGCGCTTTCCTTGCTCCTTCCCATATCATCAGGGGGCCTTAACTACTGCGGAAAAAATATAATATCTTTGTACCAGGTGCATTCTTCTAACGGAGGGTTTTTCCGAGGACCTTTATCAGACGCTTTAGTCTTCTAGTTTTATGAGCAAGTGTTGATGAAGTCAACCCCCAAAGATTTAAAATTAGATTCAAACAACAACTTGGATAAACCTTGGCCTTTAACTAGTTTGGTGGGTTTTATTTCTAGGTCGAATTTGAGGATTTTGGAAATCCACTTGCTCCTTCTCCCGTTTATCTCAGGCTAAATGAGAATGTCCTTCACAGAAGTTGAAGGAACATATGCAATGATTTTTGAATGTAAAACATAAACTATGAAAGCTTTGAGAGATTTCACCAAGGCATAGGCTTGCTTATCCATGATGTCATATCTGACCTTTGCATCTCTTAATGCTCTGCTGAAAAAGGCAATAGGTTGTTTTGACCCCTCAACATTCCATTGTAGTAAAACAACTGCCACTGTGTCAAATGAAGCAAAAGAGAAAATCAGAAAATCCTTGGAATAATCGAGACTGATAAGCATAGGTGCTTCAGTTAGTGCCTTCTTGATTCGGTTGAAGGATTCTATGGACTCAGTAGTCCATCTTACTTCATTCCCCTTCTTGAGCATGGCTATGATATGTTTCACCATTTCAGCAAAATTTGAAACAAAGCTTCTCAGAAAATTGATTTTGTTGGAAGATTGATTGTTGTCATTGATGTCAACCCTAGTCATGGGTTTTGGACCGCAAGATTGATAAAGGTATTTGGACATGAAGGAAAATGCACATGCATATACAACACCCATGAATGGATAGTAC
>SNQJ01S0282000.1:0-11156 GCA_010110895.2 Picea sitchensis
ACTTTCGAGTGTGGATCTCATATGAACCAAAGATTTCCAACCTCTAATTGAATTGTACCAATGACCCACAAAAATGTCTTGATACATAAAATCATAGTCCGTTGAAGATTAGAAACACCAATAGTGGTTGATTTAATGTTGACTGGATATTTTAGGATCTCTTACATCACATGCTCTAGCCATACATCCATTCATGATTAACTAGGAACCCTTGAAGTGTTCATTTTCCATTCAAAAAAAAATCCCTCAATCTTTAAATAAATATAACCACCTTGTGCTAGTTTAGTTTATATCTTTGAGGAGTATGATCTAATATATGGGTGAATATCGCATCTAATGCAGTTGTATTGTACCATGAAAATCTTTTGGCGTATCGCACCATAAAAATCTTATGGTGTGATCATGACTTTGGTGTCTCGTGGAAGATTTATCTGTGTGACATCTTGCTCATATTTCGAGGGATGAAGACAGTGACCACAATTTGTGTCACAACGTTTGAAAAAGGTGCAAATCACCCTTTAGCCTACGCCCAAACCAAGTGGAGGTAGTTGCACACAATACGATGCAGTGATACGAGTTAAAATGCAGTGACACGAGTTATAATCATATTTATGTTTATGTTCTCTTAATAAATAAGAAATAATGTCTAACAATATAGAAGTATAAAAAATAATGTAGAATAAGAATGTAAATAAAAGTATAAAAAATAATATAAAATAAGAATGTAACAATGAAATAACAATTTTGAATCTAATTATATATATATCTCATTAAAATTGATTTTCTAGAATTTCATTGAATTTAATTATATACTTATTTAAAATGGATTTATAAATTTCATTTGAATTTGGATTTATATTTGTAATCAAAGGCTTCATGAATAAGCATTTCACACACCCATAATCTTTCCCATGAACAATTTTTGGTTAATTATATATATCTTATTAAAATTGATTTTAAATTTCCTTTGAATTTAATTATATATACTTATTTAAAATGGATTTATATATATTTCATTTGAATTTGGACTTATATTTGTAATAATTTATATGGCTCGTTGGATTTGGATTTATATTTGTAATCAAAGGCTTCATGAATAAGCATTTCACACACCTGATGCGCTTTTCCTTTACCGTGTTTGTTATAGATGAATTTTATATGTCTTCAGTTTATATTTGTAATCAAAGGCTTCATGAATAAGCATTCACACACCCATAATCTTTCACATGAGTACTAGGATTATTACATTATGTATAGAATTATTATCTCTTTTTTATTTAAATATTTGGTTTTTAATTGTAAACTTGTAAACATGTAATGCATGATTTGATTTGGTCCCATTGTTTTATATATGAATCAATAAATGTAGAAAGATTTTTTACCTCATCGATGATGTTGCCCTAAATGCACTTTCTCCTTAATAGCTTCATCGTTGATCCAATTTTATATGGTGATTAATTGATCTATGTGTTATATTATAACTTCATTTCATACATTATAGTTTTAGATCTATGTTATATACCTCCTAACCAATTAATCTCACATTGCTTACATCTATAGAGAATGTCCCTTCTCATCTTATTTCATGGTCTCCTTTGACTTTGTTTATAGGGTTTCAGTTTGTTGTATCACCCTTGATTTGATTAGCCTCCTTTAGGTCATTTAGTCTTCTTCTTCTTATGGTCAAATTAACCATGTTTTATATGTGACTAAATTCACTACTAAGGGTGATAATTGTTTTTATAGATCATCACTAAATAAGCTTGCTTGTACTCTTTAACTTGTATGTAGTGGTTCTTGTCTCACTAATATATTAGATCATTGTTAGAGCAACTATGGATTAACAAAAATGAAAACTCACATCCAAAGGTAACACATCAAACTCTACTTTGTCTATATAATTTGTTGAGAATTCAAGATTCACATTGCACTAACCTCAAACTCTACTTTGTCAATATAAATTGTTGAGAATTCAAAATTCACATTGCACTTATATTGGATCCATAAATCCTTATTCTTATTTTAAGTCAACCAAAGAAGTAGGGTTCAATATACGCAATTGTATGAAAGTTACCCTTCTTGATTATTGCTTATAGGATTAAGTAGTGATGGTTATATATAAAATATTGTGGTGATTTTCTCTTACTTATCTAATTTTGATGAAGAATTTGTTTTAGTCTAATACAATTAGGATGGACAATTGAGAATAGAGAAATACCATAATTTTGAGTCATTTATTGTTAACTACTTTCCTTCTTACTTCACATATGCACCTTAACATGTTTTTAGGGATGAAATCTTTAACAATCTTATTTCAATTGTTCTATAATATTCTATGGTAAACACAAAAGGAAAATATTCAATTATTTATGTATCCTTCTTTCAGCCCAATATTTAGAGTTAAGTGTTTTTACTCTATAGTCCCATCACTAAATGATATATTTTCATATCATCCTTTGTAACAGTATTGTTTGTCTAAAGTGAAGCTAGTATTAAGAATGTTGTTGATTTCCTTCAATGGTAGTTCAAGGTTAACTTTGTCAAATTTTTACCATCAATTATGAGAAATTGAATACAAGACAAAAATTGCTATTTTGAATTCCAAATTTATGAAATATATATATATATATATATATATATATATATATATATATATATATATATATATATATATTATAATCAAATTTATACAAAATATTAGTTCATAACAAGTTAAATTTGTCACTGTTTTACCACCAATTATGAGAAATCAAATATATATATGAGACAAATTGCTATTTTGGATTCCAAGATTATGATATATATATATATATATATATATATATATATATATATATATATCTCAATCCAAAGTCACGAATAGTAACAACTTTATATAAATACATAGGTTCCACATCCATTTTGGATGATAACAAAAACAAAGACATTTAACTCCAAAATTATGGACTTTAAACCATCGCTTTAAGATAGATCACTTCATACACATGAAATTCAAACCTTAGATTTCAAAAATTAAAATTTACAATTCAAACATGTGAAGAAATAATACATAATTCAAAAGTTGTGATTAAAATGGGGTGATATATACATACCAAAAGGAGAGTTCTTGTGTCATCAACATACTCTTTCCACAGATATATTATAAACATTATATTTTCCACTAAATATAATTTATACATACATAGGAAATAAAACATGTCCCTAAAAGCAAATAACACTTGTATTAGTATATATACTACACAACTAAATATTAAATGAACAATAAGAAATAATAGCATGGCCTTAATACAAGATTTAAGATCTAGTTACTCTCCAAATACTCTTCAATTAAGAGTACACGATTTAATTAATTTGTAAATCTTATCTAAAACAAATATAGAGTTATTTTTTGAATAAGTTCACAAATCTCCATATTGAAGTCATTCTCAAATCCTTGTGAATAAAGTCACAAATCCTTGTGGATAAGGTCCAAAAAACCTTGAGGTGAAGAATTTTTTTTCTTGATGAGTCTCAAATCCTTGAGTGAAATTCTCCTTGTGGATAAGGTCCACAATCTTTGAGGTGAAATTTTCATCCCAAGTGTTGTTATTATTGTATTCTTGGTAAAACAAATTGTGTTAGAGTTAGATAATGATCTGAAAATAAATATAGGCTGTACATTATTGTGAAGATAATTTACAATGTCTCCATGTATTAAGTCATTCTTCAAAGAAATACTTATCTCCTTGTGGATGAGGTCAAAATCCTTTTTGGAATTCTCCTTGTGGATAAAGGTCCTAAATTCTTGAATTAATGATTCTCGTCCGGTGTTGTTATTTTGATTCCATGTTGCACATCAGTGATACTAGTCTCCTCGGTTAAATGCACTTCTACTCATCTTCGCAATGGTCATATAATCCGTAGATTTCCGATGCCCTTTCAAACTAAAGGGACTCATAAATCTCCATGTTGGCAATTCTTCCAAAAACTACTTATTATCTAAAATTCACAAATCCTCTCCATTTTAAATACCATTCTTCGAGAAAATGCCTCTTATTTCTTCAATGGAATAGATGTTCTCATATAATAATACTACACCATTCTTGGACAAGAAATGGAGGTCGAGGAAAATTGAGAAACTTTCTCTTTCATGATGGGATAAGAATCTCTCAAATATTCAAACATATTCAAGTTCAAAATTGGGTGTTCATCACGTTCTAACCTTAAATAGAAGTTTGGAATTGTACACCATTTAGAACAATGAAAGAGGCATTTAGGGGTTCCTATATAATTTAAAATAATTGAGGAAAGGCTAAGCTATAAATTTGAGAAAACAAAATTTGATCAAATCAAGAATGTACATTTATGAGTCATCCTAAATGAACACATCCTTCCCAAATCAGGTTGCTTCATCAATCCTAATCTCTCTCTCGAGCACACTCATGTACTCTCTTCTCCACATTAACCCTATATTATTTCAAATTTAGAAGAATTATAATTAATTTATTAAATTCAAATGATTATATAACACATTAAATTTAAATTATTTTTAGACATTAAATGATGCACAGACTCCACCCTTAAACTCCAATGAGAATTAGAACAAGCCGATAAATGCGAGATGGAATGGAATGGAATGAGAGTTTATGAACAACTGACTAGAACTAAATCTAGGATTCAATGTGTTCGTTATACATATCTACTGATATTTGTTGATCTCTCTTATTCAAAAGAATGGAATTGAACATCTATTAGAAAGGAAATACCCCGTCAATTGACCAATTCAAACTTATAGTCAAGTCCCCTCTGGATATTAGTTTAACATATCTCAAACACCTGCAATTAATGGCAGAAAAATCGATTGTTTCATAGGACAGGATATCTAAATTAGAACTAGAGTAGGCTATCATGTAAAATCGTCAAGGGGTACCACAAATAGATCGCAATGGGATTACAGTTAGTATTCTAAATGACCTAACTTTAATACATCCGACAAAATTTGGCATACTCCATGCACTTCTTCTGCTGACTTTGCATCTAAGTCTGCATCTGTTTATCAACAAATGTGGCCTGATAATTGGCTTCCGCTCGCTGACGGTTCGTGCCAATATCAACACCATAAAACATGGCTTCCAAATTTTCCCAGGTGCGGTCCACAACTTCTTTGCCAACCGATGGTAGACTCGAGAGTGGTGCGAGTACTTTTGAGAACTAAGGTTATGGGACATTCGACAATGCCCGCCAATATACCCATTTGCAGTCATAGGTGCGTCCTTTACGGAGTACCATAATGTTTGGTTGGTGGTGGGTATAATCTGAGTGCGTAATATAGAAAAACTCCATGAGAATGTCTTTTGAGAGTGGTGTGGAACCTCAACCACGTTTCCACGGCAATTTCTCATCGGCCAAAATCCCATTTGGATGTCCGAACAAAGTCCGGTGCTTAATATTGCACCTTCAACATTTTATGCTTTGGGCCCTCTTTGAAATTGAACATGGAGATGGCGTCTTCTTTGAAACTCTATTTTTTACCACCTCCCATTTATACGGGACCCATCCTGCCCACCTCAGGCTTTTCATTAAGCCTCATCCATGAATGAGTTTAGCCGAACGTTCTTGACTAATGTTGGGGTGTGTGTGAGCCCATTATTAATACTACCTTCGTATACTGATCCTTATTTGAAATGATCCTTGGGTTTTCTGACAGTTTTTCCACGGTGCACCTTATAGACCAATTATATACTAACATTGGGTGCATGAGTATCCTTAATCATCTTTTATCTAATGGTTTCCAACGGTTTAAAAGTATTGATATCCTTAGAACAACAGGTAACCATATTGGTGACCCCTTTGATATAGGGAAGGTGGGGTATCTGACTCGGTTGTGTTTCTCTAGAACAAGGCTCACCCTCTTGTCCCTAGCAAATGTATTTTCTTATTATTGTAGCAGTGATATCCTCATTCGTATAACCTATTCTCTTGAAAACGTTGGCAGGGTGATCTTTTTCCTATTCAAGGGGGTCTTCATCAAAGATATTAATGGCTCTTAGTGATAGGATGTTCTGAACTACTATATTTTAAGTGGGATGGGGATAATATTTTGCATGAAATAACTATCTATATGGGTTTTATTCTTGTATACTTCATGCACTTGGTTCCCATATTGATTCTTTTGTATTAGTACATCCAAAATGGGATATTATTATTATCCTCCAATTCCATAGTGAACTTAATGTCCTCTGAGATACAGTTAAGGTGCTCAAAGGATTTGTTCAACTCTTATTTTATCTGAGGCCATATCACATTAGTATCATCTACATGCAACACACACACATCTCTTAGGTTCATGGGGTATGATTCATTATCTTCTTTCAAAATTTTCCAAAAATGTTGGCCACCATAGAGAACCCATTGCAATACCACGGAAATATGTTGGGGAAATATTGCAACTAGATTTATTATACACAAATATAAATTGGTCAAGACTCATAATAATGTAGGTGTAAAATTATCCTCTTTGGAACTAATCACCAGGCAGGAAGAGAGAGGTAGAAGTACATGTCTCTCATGTTCTTATACAAGTGTTTGTGAAATTTTAATGTATGCCATTATCTATACCTGGAATGGATTTTCTGTGCATCTAGCAGAGATTTGGATCACTTGAGAGATTTAGGTACAAATTGTTGGATAGTTGTGGATATAGTTGAACTAAACACATAATTTTGAAATATTTTATAGTGACCTAAAGTTACATAAAGGGACCTAATTTTACCATAAACTAAGGGATTACCACTAAAGGGATACATATAAGGAGACCTAATTTTACTATTAACTAAGGAGTTTCCCACAAAGAGATTTATACCTAATTGTTACATAAAGGAACCATATTTCCACTAGGGGATTTCTTAACTATAAACTCCTTAACTCCCTTGTTTGATATAGTTTCCCCCATTAAGAGAATGAGCTAAAACTAGCTACCTAATGTTCAAGCACAAGAGACTACTAACATGAGAGAAAATTTGTTACCTAGTGCTTAATGGGGGTTGGCATAAATTTGTCAATTCTTGAAATATTTTGAGAGGGAGATGGAGAGGAGATCCTCTACAAAACATTTGATATACCACATTAAAATACTATTAAATGGGGGATTCAATGAAATATCCAATTTACTTATGAAGAGAGAGTTTTTACATTGCTTAGCGAAGGTAGGGATAAAATGTTTTTTCTAACATAAAAACTCCCATATGATATGGGTTTCATTAGAAAATGTTTCTACTATGAGTGGATATATATCACTAGTGTTAGGTCACATGAGTAGCCCCTCATAACATTATGATTTGTTTCCTCACATGGTTCCACCACCATGTTAGAATTGTTGCCTTACCATGTCAGCACAAATAAATAAAGTTGTCAATTTGAAGTTATATTACATGAATATAAATATCATCAATAAGATAAGCATTGAATAAGTTTGGTCAATATGTCTAAAGTAATAAATGAGTATGAATTTGGTGGTTCCCATTTAAGACTCTTTATTTCTATAAATTAAACTTTATCATCAAAATGAAGTATTAGTTATAACCTTCCTTTAATCAAGGGCCTCTACAATTGGAAAAGACCACCAAAGTGGAGGACATTGGAAAGGACCACCAAAGTGGGAGGCTGGTTCCTTTTTGAGAAGTTTACTACACAAGTAGGTCACTCATGTATTTTACAGAGATGTGACCAAGACTCATTACAATATGTAGGACATGTGAAGCATAGGGGGATATTTACTTGTACCCATTATCATTAGGTCTCTCACTAGATGGTTTCAAGATGTTTTTTGTCAAACTAATCCAAATATAAATGACTCTTGGCAATGAATGTGTTCTTTCTCTTGTTATTAAATGAAAAACCGCAATTCAAAACCAAGCGTGAATTACATAATCACATGTTAATCATGAGTTTTTTAATGAGAGGAGGAATTTTTTTTTGAAGCCATAACTAAGGGAGCATATATCCTTAGCTTGTGAGGACTCACTACCCTAAGGAATCTTGATAGCTTGGATAATGACCATTACAGATTACTTAAAATAGAATCAATCTATGAATAAATTGACTCATTATAGAAATACCAACATTAACAAAGTAGTATAGATTTTCTATTCATGGAAATATCTTGAATCTTAGTGTTGATTCTTTTTGTAAATGTTTGCTAGCAAACACTTGAACCTAATCAATCTATGAATAAGTTGACTCATTGTAGGACATGTTTGAATATTAGTGTTGATTCTTAGTGTAAATGTTGCTAGCAAACACTTTGAACAATAGTTTTAAGGTTTGTCATGATCACTTATTTTAATATATTATTTTTTTAAGACTCTTGTACACAACGAAATTGTGTTAAAAAAAATCTCTGATGCACTCAAGAAATAAGCATTTCCCATATATATATATATATATATATATATATATATATATTCTTATTCTTGAACTACAATCATACAATATGACACTAGATTATTCTTTGTTATCAAATATAAACAACAATGAGTAATATGGACATGAATTTCATAGAGTGAATATGGCATTGTACTCAACAAATAATAATCTACTATATAGTAGATTATTGTGGCATTGTTTCTCTTTCCTTTTCATTTAAAGAGCATCAATACCACAATACTAGTAAATTACACCAACACACAAATTTTTGTAAATATCAACATCCATAAAAGAGTAAATATATTTGTATATACTACCAAGATCTCAAATGATGAATAAATCCAAGGGGTTTAGGAAAGTGTCATAAGGTATTTACAAAGCTAGTAAAAATGGAGCTTCAAATGGAACTTTTTCTTTACTAGTCAATGGAATGGATATGTTATTATGTGTTGAATGTGTAGAGATCAAATGAATTAGTGGAATTAGGAGGAGTCATCATTTGGAAGGCTAAGTAGGAGGAGTTTTTGTTGGGAAGTTCCACTAGGAGATAACTGGCCTAATATGGAAGTGATAGATTTACTAAACTATGCATAATTGACTTGAAGATCACATTGATGGACGATTAATGGAAATAATGGATTACATTTAGAACATGTCAACAACAAAAACCAATTAAAAATGTTTATTGGTCAACTCTTAGTGTAGTATGGTCTAGGTAGTTGAATGGTTGAGGACTAAGTTGGTTGGGGTTCTTGGTAGAATATTACTCAACGTTACCATGGAATAGGTCAATCCTAATGGTTTCTTTGAGGGGTCATATATTAACCTCAGCAATTGTGTAAAATGTACAAGGGATTACAAGATCAAAAGAAACATGTATGGTGCATCGACAATAACTATTGATCCAATTCATTGTCATTAGGAAATGGGCATCAAATGACATGTAGAAATTGAATTGATTGTTCAAGTGGCATGTAAAGAGAGGAACAATTGTAATTATCTCTTAGAGATGGGACATAAGAATATGAATTGCTAGAAATTGAGAGAGGGAGGTAGAAGTTTGAAGATTACAATTGAGAGAAAGGATGCAATTATAGGTCTCTACAATTGGAAAAGACCACCAAAGTGGAAGACAGTGAAAAAGACCACCAAAGTGGGAAGTAGCGGATTTACTTTTGAGCAGTGTATTACACAAGTAGGTCACTCATGTGTTACACAAATCCAATAAGTTGTCAATTTGTGAAGTTATGTTATATGAATATAAATATCATCAATAAGATAAGACAATAACCCGGTCCAATATGTGTGAAGTAATAAATGGGTATAATAATTGGTTCCCATCTAAGACTCTTTTAATTCTATAAATTAGACTTTATCATCCAAAATGAAGTATTCATTATAACTATTCCCTTAGTCAAAGGGTCTCTACAATTGGAAAAAAACACCAAAGTGGAAGACAGACCAAAGTGAAATTTGGTTCAGAAATTTACACTACCAAGTAGGTCCTCTCATACTTACAGGGAGATGTGACCAAGACTCATGACAATATATAAGACATGTTAGGAAACATGGGGGAAGTTACTTACCATTATCATTAGGTCTCACTAGGTGGTTTCAAGATGTGTTTTGTCAATCTAGTCCAAATATAAATACTTGAAATGAAGGTTTGCAATGGTATTGTTTGTCAAGTCCAAAGACTTGAAAGAAGTTATAGTTTTAACCTCAAAACCAAAAAATTATTAAATTATGACATTGTTAAAGTCATGGTTGCATAAAGTGGTAATATTAATTGATAAAAGGGTGCTACTGCTTTTCCTAATGGGAGTTGATTTTGGTGTTTTACTAAAACATATGGGATTTTAGGGCTAGAATTCTCCCTTTGAAATCACAGTTATTGCCAAGTCATTAACTATGTTATACATGCCAATAAATGTTTTGATGTAGTTTCTTGTGAAACAATAGATATTGGTATTTTTGATTCAAATATATGTTGAACATGATATCATACAATATGGTTGGGATTTTTTAGTCTCAAATTTGTTGATTTCAATATGATCTATAATGTTATTATCAATATCAATATAATTATAGATTTAATTTTAAAAATACATATGTTATTATCAATATCAATATAATTATAGATTTAATTTTAAAAACACATCAAATTTGTTAAACAATAAACATAAAAAAAAATATCAAATTTACTAAATTCTAAGCACATCAAATATATATAACTATAAATTGACTATAAACCAATATTTACATTAACAAAATTTATTTAAATTAATTATTAATAAAAATTTACTAAATTCTAAACATAAAAAAAAAATTAAAAATCATTATAGATGTGATAATTTATTTCAAATTCTAAACATGAATGCTATGAACATACTATAATATATACATAATTATGCCTGGCTCAATTTCTTGTTAAAGTTGATCTTCAACATCATATCCATCCACATTAAAATGAAAATCCATATTTTTTGTTGTGATGTATTTTTGAAATTAAATAAATTATAGATGTGATAATTTATTGAATTATAAACATGAATATTATGGACATATTATAATATAAACATAACTATGTTTTGCTCATTTTTTTATTTATTTATTTGGTCTTCAACATCATGTCTATGAGTATTAAGATGAAAATCTTTGTTTACAATATTATCATTTGCATTTTCAATTCTCAAACATCTTAGTTTTTGCTTCTATATCCTTTGATGTGCATTATAGAAGGAATCATTTTG
>SNQJ01S0282001.1:0-11157 GCA_010110895.2 Picea sitchensis
TCCTTGGACAGATTGCTTTTCCCACTCAAGGGTTTTATTCAACACATGACACACAATCTGAATACATAGGCCTCCCACAACTACAATACTTTGGAAGACCCATCCTAGGAACCATGTGTCGTGTTTTCTTTATAATTCCTCCAAAGCTTCCCTAGGAAGTAGAAAGATTTGTTTTCTATCATAGATGATCTTGATCCCTTATAATTTATTTTCACTGCATTTGACACGAACCACGACCATAATTGGATTTCCCACCATATCACTTTTTAGATTAAAGTGAGATTACTTGGGAAAAAAATCTTTTGCACAATGGTTGATGAAGGTGCATCAACATGGAGTATGTCCATGGACCTTGGATACAACGTATGTTCTAATATACCCTTTGTTATACATTCATATAATGATTATGCGAGTGTTGGTGTGGGGATTTTAAAAGACTCCATGCTAATGGGAACATTTCCCTTTCCCCCACCACCTCCTTCTACGAATATCGCTCAAATCAATATGATATCTTCATTTTGTAATAGATCCCTCAGGTATTTTGATCCTTGGGTTCCTTTTCTCGAGGAATTTGAGTCTTACAAAACTAGTACAACACCCATATAAGTTGAGATTGCCTCTTCAGTGATCTTGTCAGTGTCAACTAATATTGGTCAGCACCTCCATCCTCATATCAAGTGTGATCATCTTACTCCTCCCACACATGTTTTTGATTCTCTGAGTTCACATGATTTCCTAGATCCTAAGTTTCCTTTGGATAAGGCCATCCTAGATGTCATGGCTTCCATATTTAAGCCCAAGGATGAGATGATTTATCGATTATATTTTCCTAATTTAGAACTGATGAGAGTTATAATGATGAATCTTGATCTACGATTGGGGGAATTTGTTGAATCTTGATCCTTAACGTAAATAATCAAAATGCATAGTGCATTGTATATAGGTGTGATAAAAAAAATCCAAAAACTTTTGTTTTTTTTCAAAATTTCACTATGCATTTTAACCCCATGTCTAGTATTTTTTGATGTGTTTTATAGGACTCAATGATGTTTTGTTTGGAATTTTTCTAGGGAGACATCCACAAAACTCAAGGTATGTGTTTCAAACTGGCATATAGGGATAGTTTTTTCCCAGTGAAATCGTTTTTCATTATTAACCATATTCTTTGTTGACACAATGCCTTAGGTTTGATCTCCTTAAGTTGTGAAATTGGCCACTCCCTTTTCACATGACATAACTTGCACGATAGCTCCTTCCCTTCATGGGGTCCCTAGATAACACCCTAATTTCTATATACTGCCCATGTTGTGGTTACTTATAGGCTTCAGAACCCTCCTGTAGATCCACCATGAATCGGAGTTGAGAGTCATTGTTCCATCTTCACATATATTTTGGACATAGCTTGAGGGGGTTCCCATCATTTTATGTGATTTTACGGTCACATATACATTTGTTTCTCATGACATGCTAATTTTCACTACACTGATGTTTTCCTTCATCCTATTACTGCCATTGTAGTAACATTTCACCACACACCACTTGCATTCTTGGGCCTCCATGTTGTGACCATTTACCCATGAAGAGAACAACTACCGAGAGTGAATCTCACTTGCCAGTATCTGTTTACATTCATATTTCATAGGTAAACTCCGTGTGCTTGGAACATAGAACCATGTTATTAAGCCACTCGTTCTCTCTAGATTAGGTTACTTTTACCTCTTTTTTGTTCTCATTAAACCATGAAAAAGAAACCTAGACGAGCTTAATTTTACTTATTTTTCATGCTCATTAAAACCATGAAAACTACACCTTTCGAGTATACTTTTAAATATTTTTTGGGCTCGTAAAATCTGAAAAAAAGGACATTATTAAACACACTTTTATCTCTCTTTCATGATTGTAAAATGATGAAGGAGACACACAAAAAAAGAGTGAGGGGTTTTGTTCTATCAATGATCTATACTCATAAAAGTGGTATCGTGAGTTGTGTTTCCCTTGAACATGAAACCTATTTGTGTCAATGTCTTCAGTTGGGTTATAGCTTTCCTAGTATCCATATACCATTCTTGTGACTCACTTTTAATTCTTCGGTTGGTTACTCTTCCATTAATTATGGATATTTTTTCAATGCCTCGTGCTTTGTTGCACTATATCATTGGTCCACTTGAGTCTTGCTACTAGGTAATAATTATGTTTTTATATATGTTCAAGGGTAGTTAAACCTAATTCGATGATATACTATCCCATTAACCATCCATGCCATCCATCCCTATGTTATTTGTAATTGGTGATTCTATCTCATCACATCATCTCTTGGTCTATGTTTTGTGTTGATTGATGGAGAATACATTATGTCCCTCCGTCGATGGATTTATTCATATTGACTTCAACACATTATTTAGGAGATGGAACTAGAAACTAGCTAGTACCTTAGAGCTTGCATTCCTCAGTGATAGACTTCCTCACAATTGACAGTGGATTTACATAATTTAATCCTAATTGATTGATTATATGATTGTTTGACATAATATCCTTTATTCACACTCACTAGATTATACTAGATACCTTGGGGTCAATTTTCATCATTGGTGGGTCCCCTAATGTCTGTTAATGATATACCTCAATGATAGGTAATAAGACAGTTTCTACCATGCTCGACATTAGCTCATATGTTCGCATGTTGTAGAATTGTACCATCCAGGTTTGGGAAGAAGACCTTGGATTTGGGGCCACATCATTCCTATTCACCTCTCCCAAGTTTTAATGGAGTATGTCACTATTGTATGAGTACTTTGAAGACTACGAGGGAACTCTCCTTGGTTCTTTATGTCTTCCTCATGTTAAATTGTGACACAGATCCACTTTTCATTTTATTGTGTCTATGATCATTTTGATGATATGGATCCACCGTGTACTATTTTGTGGCCATGGTATTGCATTTCACTTCATGGATATGCAATGTATTATGTTAGTGACCATTATTTGTTTCCCTTCTGAGCATGGGTATGCCTAGCTCAAGGATGATATATATACATACTCGATGCTTAAGTGCATACATTCCTTGCCTTCTTGACCTCTTTTCTCCCTCCTCACACTACCTCACATTGGTAACTATTAGTGTAATGTGTTTAGGCCATCCATTTCTATTTTGACCTCACACAATAAGGGGCATATGTTATAGCCTTATTTGCCACCTTAAGGTATTTTTGTGTTTTCGACAACTCCCATTAAATTTTCCTATTTCAGGGAAATTAAATCTCCCCCCCCCGCAACTAAAATTATACATATGCTATATTTCCTCAGGCTTGGGTAATCTTGGACTTTTCATAGAAGATGGTGTTTTCTTTTACTATTTGCCTATGATTTCCTCTTGTGCATTCTTAGTTTTAAGAGGTTRATTTTGTTCAAGAATGATCAAGGAATTYGATCTTTACTTGTTTAAGATGCAATCCAAGTTCATTTAATTTCATTTTGTTCTCAAATATGGCTTATGKTCATGCGCATGTTTCTCACATAATGATTCCAAAATCCCCAAGCCTGTCAAGGTTTTCCAATTCAATTTTTTTTTTCGAAATGTTAAGTTTACAATACCATAAAAAWTTCCTATGACCCGAAAGTTGCAAGCTTACCATAATTCTCCAATCTGATTTTCAATGGCCGAAGAGTCATTGCACCACCTTATKTTTTTCTTGTAACCCAAAATCCGTAAGCTTGTCGGGCATATTCTCATGCGCTATWCTATTAGAGGTCACTATTGTGATTTTAATGAAACTTGAAGGTTGCAATCCTGTCATGTTCCTCTTTTCGGGATTTTCCCAAGTACCGTGTTAAGTGGGTAAAGAGTCTTCAAATATATTTTTACTGCAATCTTACGATAAGTATATTTTTCTATTTTTGCTTAGGAAACTTTATTTTCACTTAATTGTAAAAAGGCCTTGTATTTTTTTTGTGTATAATTTAATGAGATACTTAATGAGAGACTTCAAAGAATTAATTAGTCTCCATGCCCTACATACTTAGCATGTTTCTTGATACTAGACAAAATATTATTTTGGGAAATCTCTCTCAGATTGTCCCCTCGAGTTTCTACCTGGAAGCCTATTCCTACACAAGAACTAAATCTTGAATCATTCCTTTCTTAAATCCTATTCTTATAAATACTCATCTTCTCACAAGCTTATTCTTTTGAAAGACTATTTTGTGAAGAGGTTTTCTTGATTTAAGTATGTGGTATTAATAAAAGTTAAACATATTTATTACAACAAAAATATGTATACCATAAATTAATGAAGTGCATTTAACCTTTACCCTTGGAAAACATACACTTAGCACATTTCCCGATGGCTACCATTGAGTATTATTTCAGGGAATTTCTTTCTAAATTTTCCTTCGAATAACCCCTCTTTACCTTTATAATGTCCCTTTCCAAATGAGCTCTCCAAGAAATTGAAAGAATATCCTAAGTGATTCATGTAGGCTATAGTCAGTGGATAAAAAGGAATTAATTAATTATTTAATGTTACAAGGCAGAAAAGTAACTTTTTAAAAAGTTACATTGAGTAAGTAATAAAAAGGTGCCAAAGTGACTATTGAGATAATGAAAAGTCGCATAAATTATTAAACGGGTAAAAATGGAAAAAAAAAGGTTCAACGAATGAATAAAATGGGAAAGAGGGGTGCACTCTCTCATTATTCACTTGTTATTTTCTAAAATTTAATTGAGAGATCTCTTTGTGTCTTTGAATTTTGGGACGAAAAACCATAGAGAGTTTCTTTAGGTTGGTTTCAGTTGTGAGACTATCCACCCTAGCTATTCATTGAGAGGATATCACTAAGATCTTCTTACAGTTCTTCATTGTGACATATATCATCTTCTTGCAACTAAGTTTTCCTTGCTGCTGGATCAATTATTTTCATTGTGATTGATTTCGGTTAGTGGCAGCTGGGATCTTCATTACAAAGGAAAATTTGTTTGAGAGAGGTGAGTTCTTAAGAGGAGGACTCGAAAATTTTTAATGGATCAAATACAAATCTATTGTAGGGGTCGAGCTGCTAAGAATAGGGTTGCGTTCCCTTAAGAAAATCATGACAATGTTGAAGAGGGTTATGTGGCTTATGGGTTGCATTTTTTGGTAAAAAAAGGGTTTCGTTACCTCTTATTGGATTCGATTTACATTGTTGGAGTTACCAAACTATAATAGGTTGGGTTTAGCATTATTGGGGACATGTTGGATATCATAGAGGATGATTTATTTAGTTATGTGCCAATTTGGGAGAGTGAAGACCCAACATCTCTTGTTAGACGATTTGTCGGCTCAATGGGGAAAGTTATACTTCATGTAGCTAATTTTGATGCATATAATTTGGTTGTTCATTGTCTTAGTTATTGGTTGCAAACATTCTTCGCCTGACATGCTTGTTATTTCTCATTTGTCTATTGTATATAGTATTTTCTTATAGACAACTCAGTGTTAACATAGGTCAGGACTATCTTCATTATCTTGTTGTTCTAGTACATGTAGTGACTAATATACATTGTTGAATCTCAAATTTATGTAATAAATTTGTGATATATGTTTGGATATTTATTTATCTTTGTGCCATATTTAGGTGTGACTAAACATATTTAAAAGGATTGATCACTATGTATAAATAAATAGGAATATTAGCAACATACATTGTACACTAAAACAACATATTGTGTGATGAAAGACTTCATTGTAAACTAAATTAAAGTCCAAAAATTTAAGCAGAATATTACAGTGGAATTAGATCCTCATTCCTACTAGCCTGACACAATTAGTTTCTAGTAACCACATAAACCAAAAACATGGGGGTAAAAATAGTAATGGAGGCACATATGGACACAATAGGGGCAACAATGGTGGATAGGGAACCAATGGAAATAATGGAAACCATGCATAGGGAAGAAACAATCATATTCCTGCACAAGTTGGCACTAGAACAACATGCATAATAATTCCTAGGCCTCTTATGCCTCATTTCATGGGGAAGCAACAATTATGAAATCAAGGGAAATAATGTCAGGGTGACACCTTTGATTATTTTTGGAGGGAGTACCTAACTCTTGGTGAGGAATTTCAGGTGGCCATGCCACTACAACACTACTACAATATCAAGTATAGGAATAGGACAAGGGATGTTAACCAAGGTCAACATAACATTAATATCAATAAGAAGATTGGGAATCTCTCCATTCCCCCTTTTGATGGCTTAAGAAAATTCACATCTAGGGCATGGGTTCAAAAATTGGACATCTACTTCCAACTTAACACCATGTTAGAGGAAAAAAAGATTAAATTCTCTACTTTGCATTTGTACAGAGAGGCCCATGAGTGGTGGTACCATGGATTAGTCACTCTGGGACATGTTGGTATTACCTCTTATTTGGAATTCACGCAGAAGTTGATGTATACATTTGGCACGAAGGATTCAGATATCCATTTCAGAGAGTTGTCACAACTCAAGAAGGTTGGGACATCAGATGCTTACATCCTTGAGTTTCATAGACTTGCAATCAAAATAACATATATAAATGAGTAGAGCTTGGTGATTTTCTTTGACTAAAAGGACCCTTGGGAACCTGGTAACATGTGTATGGGAAAGGGTGAGGCACATTAGATAGAGGTTCTCTAAGATAGTGAGGAGGAGGAAGAAGCAAAGAAGGTACAGGACAATGAACACGACAGATGAATGGAGGAGAAACCACATAAGGAGTTCAAGAGTGGAGCTATCACCACTCTATCAAGTGTCCCTATATTTCACACCTTCAGGATTTGTGGTGTAGTATAGGGTCAATGGGTCACAATACTGATTGATGGTGGGGAAAACAACAACTTCATAAACCTATCCTTGGTGTCTAAGAGGGGTAGTCCTATGGTGTATTTTGAGGGATTTGATATAGTAGTAGTTGGTGGGTGTGTTATTCCTTACACACAAAAGATCCCATATTTATGCTTAGCATTGGGAAATTACACAATGATCAATTACTTATATGTAGTTGAGTTGCAAGATTCCAATTCCATATTGGGTGTCCAATGAATTGTTTCCATAAGAAAACATTTCGTTGACTACTAGACCATGAAGATGGAGTTCAAATAAGTAGATGGTGGGAAGGTGGTCTTGAGAGACATATCAAATGATGATCCAAGGATCATCTCAACCAAATGTATGGAGGGTATATTCAAACATGGGGATGTTGATTATGCAACATAGTTCTTTATTAACACTGAGAAAACATCTAATAGAAACCATCAATGTCATGTAGACATCTAGACATTGTTGAGTAAACATGACTGATTCTTTCATCAAATACCTCCAGGGAGGCCTCTAGACAAGGGATTTGAGCACACTATTAAATTGGAGGAGGGATAAAAACCTGTGATCACCACTCCCTACAGGAACCCAAATAAATTCAAGGATGATATTGAGAAGGCCATTAAGGAACTACTTGAGATGGGACACATTAGGTCGAGCTCTATTCCATTCACTCCTTTAGTGGTGTTGGTGAAGAATAAGGATGGCACAATGCGGATGTGCATTGACTACAAATAATTTAATATGAAGATGATTAAGAATAGGTACCCTATTCCCAGGATATATGAGCTTCTGTATGAGTTGCACGAGGTAGTATTTTTCGAAGATTGATCTTGAATCGAGGTACCACCAGATCAAAGTCTAAGAGTAGGATATTCCCAAAACTAATTTCATATTCCATTATGGGAATTATGAGTTTTTGGTCATGCCATTTGGGTTGACCAATGAACCAACCACCTTTTAGTTCTCCATGAACCACATATTCAAAAAGTAACTAAGGAAGTTTTTTCTAGTAATCTTTGATGATCTCCTGATTTATAGCAAGACATGGGAGGAGCACTTGGGACATATAGAGAAGATTCTAAGTATCATGGAGGAACAATCAATATATGCCAATGATTCAAAGTGTGAGTATGGAATGATAGAGAACCTATAAATGGGAAATGTGGTTAGTGATCAGGGGGTGTAGGTGCATAGGGATAAGATTCAAGCCATACTAGATTGGACACTTCCAAAGAACCTTACACACTTGCATAGTTTCTTTGGGATTTGTAGCTACGATAGCTGATTTATGAAGGGGTTTTTATAGTTGGATACAAAAATCATACATCTCACAAAGAAAGGGGAGTTTAGGCGGACATGAGAGGAGGCTTAAAGGATATTTGAAAAGATGGAGAAGCAATGAGCACTTTCCCAGTTATAGCACCTCTTGATTTCACTCATCCCTTTGTGCTTGAGTGTGATGCATTGGGTGAGGGGATAGGAGTAGTTTTGATGCAGTAGAGAAATTTGATAGCATATGAGAGAAAGAATATCATATATTTGAATAGACTCTACTCCATCTATGACAAGGAAATTCTCACCATCATGCATTCCTTGGAGAAGTTTAGAAAATATTTGGTAGTTGGAAACTTTGTGGTTAAGATAGACCACAACAACTTGAGGAACTTCTTGGGGAAACAAGACCTGATTGAAGGGAAACATAAGTGGGTTAGCAAAATGAAGGAATGTGATTTTGACATTGAGTATGTAAAAGGAAATAAAAATGTTGTTTCGTATTCTCTCTCTAGGAAAACCAGAGATATTTTCACTTGTAGATATTTTGGCAGACTGGAAATCTCATCTCTTGGTGGAGTATTTCAAGAACCAATTTGCTTGTGAGTTGATGGATCAAAGTGTGGATGATGATAGGTATAAGGTGGTGGATGACATCATATACTATAAATACCACATACACTTAGTCCTAGAATATTATATGAAGTAGAAAATTATGAAATCCATGCATGATGCACCATTGTTAGGGAATCTGAGATACTTAAAAAATTACAAGAAAAGTAGGGAGAGGTTCACTTGGAAGGGCCTCAAATTTGTTGTATTGAGGCATGTGAGAGAGTGTATGACTTTTTAGTAGAACAAATCAGAGTAGAACCATTCTGCAGGATTACTACAATTATTTTTCATCCATGAGAAGAAGTGGTAAAGCATATCTATGGACTTGTTGATGGCCGAAATTGACTGCTCGTCAACTAGAGGGGTGGATCCGGTCTGGGGTTGTCTAAATAACCCAATCCATTTCGATTAATCCACTCCGACGGGTTTAGCGGCTCCGTTGTCCGATCTAATTCCTAGGAAAGCGAAAGAAAAACTAAGCTAAAGAAACTAATCTAAGTGAAAAACAACTGCTGCAAACTATATATAGGTCTAATATATATTCACAGTTCGCTAATTAATAGAAAAATAATTCTACTTATTAAAAATACAATGCCTAGATATATTTATATGTCTATGATATGTACAGTATTCACAAATTGCAAATTTTTAATCAAAAACCCACGAAAATCATGTATGTAAATTGACAGCGAAGCTATTGTTCAATATTTTTTGATATTTTTATAACTTTTATAAACAGGAAGTGAACTGACAACTATTTAACTAAGCAATAAGAATATTAATCTGTACTGAGAAATGAAATGATAACTATCTAACTAAGTAATAAAAACAACAATCTGTATTATAAATCTGACTAAACTACAGTGAATCCTTATATTAATTAAACTATTAAAATAAAATAACAAACTGACCTAAAATTATCGCCTCTTACTTGTCCTATGCATAAGCATCTGTGTTCATTGTTTGATGAGGTAAACCCACATCAGATTCTCCAATACTTCGCGTAAACACGAAGCAATAACGCTTCAGAATTGCTAACGACAGAACATGTGAAGGATATAGCAACAACAATTTTACAATTTCTCTGCAAAGATTTGTACATAGCTGCTCATTTAATAAAGAAGGTTAACCTTCTGTTCATTAAATTAAAATAGAGTAATTGCTATAAATAAAATGAGATACATCAAATATGGACAATACTTTAAATCATATCGCATCAACCTGTAACAAATCTTGATATCTAAAGTAGTCAATAATTTGATAACAAATAAAAATGCACAAAACCTTGAACAAAAGTAAGATAAATTGAAGCTAAAGCCGTACAAAAAATCCACTTTCATTCGAGTCTGTATAATCATCAGTCCATAGTCTCTATTATCCCAACAGTGATCGGTTGTTTACGGAAATAATAGGTATATAAAGGCCACAGGATGAAACATTCCTTGTGGAAATCATCAAAACTGTTTGCAAAAAATATGGGAATAATCTCCAAAATTCCTATTTCTAACTAAGACTAACAGCCTAATCCAAAACTGTGTAACAAAAGCATGTTCAAAAATGCCATTATCGATCCAATTCCCATTGAAATTCATGTGTACTTGTAGATGCACAAAAATGCATGTTGTTCAAATTGTATTTTAGTTGTAAAATCAACAGAAATTCAAATTTTATGACTAGCTACAGAATATCATGATTTTGTAGCTAGTTATTATTTGCAAACAGAATTGCATTTAATCAATTCAATCAAAACATAACTAGATGTGATTTGAGCCAACCAATCATTTATTCTAATTTACGAAAGACATAATCATGCTAAAATTAAAAAAAATCATACCAGCCATTGTGAAATCAAATCGAATCATGTTGGTTGTAGCTTCTTACACATTTTTTTCTTTTAAAAATCACATGTCCTGTAGATGTAAAACTTGCTAGCAGACTGGTTTAATATCCTTTGAATTGATCAAGGGTTCACAGTGGGAGGTTGAGACACATGGCTGGACGATTGAGAGGATTGTTGTGGGATGCTAATGCATAGGCCGGGAGAAGTCACAGATGTTTCAACACTTGTAAATAGACCAAAACGCTCCCTTCAGCCACAGAGAAAAACTGAGATTTGACCTCTAAAGGACGGGCTATATCTTTGTAATAACCCAATTTTTGAGGAAACTACCCATGATGAAGGTAAAGGGGCTAATTCCGATTCTGGGTTTTCAAGGGTTTGATCTGATTCAAAACTGTTTGCCCCGAATTGCTCACGCAAAAACCTGTCTCTGGGAGGCAATTACGGGGTTAGCCTAAGCAGTCTCCTCTGGCACTATCAAACCATAACAGAGTCTGGACACCATGGGGTTCAATTTTCACTACAGGGGCCATGCCTAGCAACACAAAATCAACGAGGTAATCAGCAAGAGGGTTTGGCAGGGTAGACAC
>SNQJ01S0282002.1:0-10319 GCA_010110895.2 Picea sitchensis
ACATTAATACTATAAAGGCATAATTTTATTCAGTGCTTAATTTTGAGAAATGGCTAACATTAATCATATAAGAACATTGTTCAATTCACTATTTAAATTCCATGAGCACATTAAAGAATGTAGAAATGTCCTAAACTAATTTTCTTTAACATAAGTAATGCATGACCTTCCTAAGCTCTCCTTTCAGGTCATCTATCTGAGATTATATTTTATGATGTTTAACAAAAGACCGTCTTGGGGTGATTTCTCACTCTGAGAATGCACGTGCCCTAGTAGTTGTGTTCTGTGGTGAATGATGATGATTTATACTCGCACTTATACCATCCTCCCTTATGGCATGATATTTGTGCTATGCTGCTTTCCTTGAATATGATTCTTTATTTATATTCTTATGCAAGATGTTCAAGCTTTGTAACATTTTAGTATTGTTGTGATTTTGATTCTCCCAAGATTTTATAATTCTCTCGTTGTTTTCTCTGTAGCTCAAAACATCTCTTTGTAGACTCCTCATTGTCTCCGCTAAATCTATGTTTAGTGATTTACCTTCTCTATCCCTATTTTACTCAGTCCCTACATTACCTAAGATCACATACAACCCTTTGGCTCCCTCCTCATGGTTGTAATCTCCCTTATCATATTCCATGTCTTTGTTCCTCATTATGAATCTTTTGTGTTCTATCTATACCATTAATTATGCATAGATTTCGATAATTTGCAATTATGGAAAATTATGCATAACTTTATGCTCTTCCTTCTGATTTCCTATGGATTTTGTTGCCCAAATCACAATTATGGGTGCATATGTGGATTCTTTTATGCAATATATTTCCAAAGAATACTTTCTTGCTCAATTATGAGGTTTGAGAAGAAAGTTATAGTCTTGTGAAATTTGTCGTGGACTTTTCTTCCATGTGCAAATAAACTCAAACACCAACTTCTGTCACATGTAGAGGAAAATATGATGCTCCAATCACAATATGCAACAATATGGAAATGACGACTTTGTGCTTTTTCGCCCCTTTTTCCAGACATCGAATTTTTTTAGCCCAACTGGCTATCTCCCAATCTGAGCATTTCTAGAAAAAATGCATTAAATAAAAGTTTGATTGTACTGCTGAGTACATGAAATGTCGAGTAAATGGAATTTTCCAAATTTTCCATCTCGGATTCTTTTCCCTCCTCTGAAAATCCCCAAAAAGTGGCCTAAAATATTGGATTTTTCCCTATTTTGGCATCTCCACTCCAACCTTCTTGGAATATGAACAAACAATTCATTGATTATTTTCATTTCTTCTCTTATGTCACTTTGTAAAAAATTCATCAGTAACGATGCCCCTGCCACTGAGCACGACCCCGCTTTTCAAAAACCTCCAGTGCACATTTTCTCGAAAATCGCTTCATAATTACCCAATATAGCCACTGACACTACAGAAAAAAACCAAAACACTTCATATTCTCCTGAGTTTCTTTTCTCCTGCTATGGCCAAAATACCATTTTGGCTCTAGACTTGTTTTTTTTTTTAACATAGGGAAACTTTTGCCTATGTGGCACATTTGCCTATGTGGCACATTTGCTTATGTGGTTGCTGATGTGGAATTATGAGTCCACATGGAACTCTGATTTGATGTAATATCATCTTCTTGGCCACCCTAGCTCTTACCAAAAGGACCGATACCACTTGTGGAATTCGTTTCGATGCCTCGTCCGTCGTGGACCCCACATCGCTTTTCAGGACTGTCACTCTACCACCCAACCACCATGGAATTCCATGTCACCACTTCCATGTCACATGAAACGTGGCAACACATCGCCATGTACGAAAACGAAATCCCCAATTTTTCCAAAATTTTGAAATTTCTGGAAATCCCCAAATTTAAAAAATGGTTAATTTTCAAATTTTCTCTTCGGATGCAATGGAATATCTACAATTCAAGGACTCCTCGACCCACATTCAACCCTATTATAGTTAAATTAACATAAATTATTGTCCATTTGGTGATTCTTAGCACTTTTAACTTGGAATTGTTTGCCAAAAATTGGGGCTTTTACTCCAATTATAAGCACTTTATGAAAGAAAGTGTAGCATTCCAATGAACTAGCATAACCCAATAGACAGAGAAGTTTTTTGGCCTCTGTTTCTCAAGGAAACAGAAGAACATATGACAAATATTAAGAGAAATATGAATGTTTCACAGGACAGGAAGAAAAGTTATGCAGAGAAAGGAAGATCACGTAGAGAATTTCGAGTGGGTGACCATGTGTTTTCTAAAGTGAAGGATAAGAAAATCTCACTGAAACTAGGAAGTTGCTCGAAATTGGAAAAAATGAGTTCAAGTATGGAGTTAGATTGCTTCCATTTCCAAAAATCGAAACATTTAAATCAATGCTCAATGGGATTGTCAAGTTATAATATTATATAAAGATACACGATCAGAGCATTGACATTGTTCAGGAGAAAATGTTTTGGAAATTTGGTTGCAATGGTCTTGGTCTGTTTGGCTTGACTAAATACACCATTACTACAGATGATGGCAATGAGACGATGTATTGAGTATAGGTTTTTCTCGCCACTTGTTGAAATATTCATCTCTAAATCATTTAAAACTAAATCAAAATACAATTATCATTCTCGGTTCCCTGATAAGAAGAATTCTTAGTGTTCCAAGCATATCACTTTGGGCTTATTGGAAACAAGGAAAGCATTTTAAATTAAATTGAAATAAAAGCGTCATTCCTTATTCCACAAGAAGAACAAGTCTTAAGGTTCCATGTATATCACTATGACTATCAACCACAACATGCTTTGGGCTGCTACGACCACACCATGGAGAAACTTATCATTATTATCGTTGTTGACATTTAAATAATAACAAAATGTGTGATTTTACACGTAAAGGAAATTCAGATCTTCTTTAATTGTCATTTGAATGAAAATTTTAGGTTGGATATATATGTTTTTAGTGCTTTTTATTTGACATTTTACTCAAATTTATATTGTCTAACTTTTTGTGAAGTGTACAAATTTTGATAAATATAATAAAGAAGGAATAAAAATCAAGAATGACCACTCAGAATAGAGACAATTGAAGAAGAAATGGATTTGGGGATTATTCCTCTTGGATTTAGTCTTAAATTATGCTTCCAAAAGAGGAATTAAGAGGTCAAATGAATATGAGAATTCCAAAAGGAAACAAAGTTCTTTTAAAAATTCAAAAGTGTATAAATATGAGCTAGAACTTCTCCATAAAAACAAAGTTAAAAATAAATAAAGGTAAAGAAAAAACAAATTAAGATAATAACCAAATAAAAAGATTCCCTATCATTATTTTAATGTTAAATTATGTTTAAATATATAAGAATAGTTTAATACAATATTTATTTAATGTGTTATATGCATTTAAAAATAATGAATATATATATATATATATATATATTCATAGCAAGTTTCTCGCTACTGATCACTGGATCAAATTAATTAGGTGGCCCGCCTTTGTCTAAAATAGTTAAGAGCTTGTGGAATCGTAAACTTTGAACAGAATAAATGTCAAAGATTGACTTTTTCTGAACGTTCTATATCCATGAATGACATCGTCACTTGAGCCGAATAAGACCAATTTGAACCTTGACAATTACCGATAACTCTGAAACGATAACTCATAGATTGGTTTCCTTTCACGCAGTAACGTTCATAGATTGGTTTCCTTTCACGCAGTAACGTTTGTAGATTGGTTTCCCTTCACGCAGTAATATTTGACTATCATCGCACTTCGATTTGCTTTGCTTCGTTTCATCCAACACGCAGTCACTACAGTTGTTTCAACCGATTGCTATAATGATAATCACTGTAAATGTACTTTAGTTGTGCTACTTTAGTTTTGCTTCCAGCCTTAATACCATTTGTCTCCGCATCTCCTGATGTTCAACCCGACTACGTGTATCATTAACATATTCCTTACGTCTCCCGCTGTCCAAAAGTTGGCAATGAATTTCACTACTGTTGTTCCATTGTGACGCTGTACGTGGCGTGCCGCGCCGCCAAACATATAACCTCCTCTTTTGATTTTTAAGTCTTCATCCAATTCATTGATGCAGATTCGTATATCATTTTCAACTATTGATTTCGGGATAGTTAGGAAATGTTGTCTGGCATAAAAAGACGATACCAGGTACTACCAAACACAAATAATGAAATGTGTCAAATCCTTGATTCTGAATGGAACGTTTGACAATTCCTCATGTCAAACGTGGATAATCCACGTACATTTATTAAAATAATATGTTCCTAATGATAAAGTTGTGTTAATGGGAATGGCAACGTGGATAACAATCTTCAATTTGGAATGGGCGATCTTCCCTCATTGCAATTTCGAAAAAGGAAATGCTTTTGATATTCATGGGGGTGATGAAAGGAATGTGTTTTTAATGTTATCTTTGGAATGTTTAGAGAGTCAATTCTTAGTATTCATCATCATCGTTGGCCTTAGGGCAATGGTGTTGTCATGTTTCATTGTTGTTTCTGCACTCACACCATGTGATTCTTTGACTTATCATTGGAGTGGGTGAATTACCCAACCATCTTTTTGTCTTATTATTTCAATGGGTGAATTATCCATCTACGTCCACTAAGTGTTGTCTCCTCTCAGCTTATTATAAATAGAGGATCTCTTCATTATAATCATATATAGCAAGTCTGATAGATTCGTCTCTCATTTGTAGAAGGTTGTTGGACTTTCAATTGCCTTGAGCCTGTGATATTTTTTTTCTCAATATCTACATGGTATCAGAGCTTCTCTGCCATACCCTTCTCATAATTTTATGAGACACTTGCATGTTTTCAGATCCATAAGATCGCTTCTTGTTAGGGTTTGTAAAGCGCTTGTTCTTTTTCCAACCAGTTGCTCTCTTCTAATCCAGTGGCCTTCTCTTAAATCCATCACCGCCACGTGATTATGTAGTTGTTCGCAGCCTCATATGTGATTATAGCCGATATTTTTTTGTCTACTGGAAGAAAAACGACGCCTCGTCCCAAATCGACAGGCAGACGACACCCTCTTTGCAAACTAGTTGTCTTTTGTTTCTTCTCCGTCCATCCGAAATACAACAGTTAAGTCCCGTGCAGGCCCTAGGTCTTACTACATCTCTAGTCGCCTTGCTATCAATTACTCTGTCGGATGACAACAGACCGAGCATATCATCCTATCCTAGGCGATGCAATTTCTGACGGGGGGAAATAAGTTTAGTCGATTCGATCTGAAGGTTGTTCGATCCAACACTTTGTTTGTTTGCGGGCGTTATCCAGAAGTCCGGGAGGAAATCCGAGGTGCGGCAAGTGATAGAATTGGGGTTGCATAAGCCCTTAGGAGAATTCGCCGAGGGGCAAGGAGGAATGGGGATGATGTTGTTTTTAGCCATATCAAGCCACCCATCTCTTCTTTTTTTTGCAACCAAGCCGCCAACACTTTCACAACGTTGATGATGTTGTAGTTCCAACGGTCCTCTATGCTCAGTGGCCTCACGAAATTGGGAGGAAACCACAAAATGAAGGAGTCCAAACATCGAGGGATTATTCTCATCCAACGCTTTTTGCAATTTTCTTGGCATTATAGTATTTAAAAATCATTGGCTCAAGCCTTACACTTTAGATCTAGCGCTCGGTTCTTCCTTAATTTGTCAGCTAAAGAGATAGGGGTACATGTGCCTATGGTATCACTATTTGAAGAAATTAAAAAGATGCTAAAAGTTGCTGTAAATTTTGAGATCTTTGTTTTGAGCTTGAGATTTCATTCATTATAATTTTTCAAAGTTAGATCTTTGTTTGAGCTTGAGATTTCATTCATTATAATTTTTCAAAGTTAAGCAAACATATAGTTGTGTTTTATTTGTATATTTATTGTAAATGGCGGAGTTAATGATTGGCGATCTCCCAAGTCCCCATAAATATCACACATGGAAACTTAAGATGCAACAACCAATTGTTGCAATAAAAGGCTTTGGAAAATGTTAGCTCCAGGCTCATCCCGTATTCAAGGAAGTCGAAGTTATCTAAATAAAATTGATGAATCCATGGGACTCATTGTTTTACATGTGTAAGATACCTTGTTGTTCCACATCAGTGATTGCAAAACTCCAAAATCAGGTTTGGACAGGTTGCATTCCTTATTTGGAAAAGTAAATTAATTCCGATCCCTGCAATTGGAAGTGGAGTTGTCATCAATGGTACCCAATGAGAATGCATCGATTGAAGAGTGTCTTACGAAATTCAGGTTACTGGTGACACAGTTATAAGGGTGTGGAAAAACTAAATTAGGTGAAGAATGCATATTATTGATTTTATCCAAGCTAAAAAAGAATCCTTTATCACATATTTTTCTTCATTTTATTCTATCATGGATGCAGAATTGGAAGAGTTTAAAGTGCCTTTCTTTTGATATTTTTTTGTGAGCGTCTTACTAGAGAAAAAATCTAATTATATTACTCAATTAGATTCTCCTTTTGGCTCTAACAATAAGGCTCTTATGGTTTATACAACCAAAACTAAGAAGAAGAAATATTCTGCTCAAGCTGTCTGCCTCCAAGCCTGAGTATAAAAATAAAAAATCTTTTCCTCCATCCAATTCTAGTGATTTTTCCTCCAAGAAAAGGAAGAAGAAGCCAAGTGACATCTACATCTTATGTTGCGGACTAGGGCATGTTGAATCCAAATGCTCTTTGAAACTTGAAGCTTTGAATGAAGCCATGAGGAAACATAAGATTTCAGTTCCCAAACCTTCTTATTCTAGTAAAGGACATGCTTTATCATCTCAAGTCGTGTATGCATCTTCAAACAGTTGGATACTTGACTCTGGTGCTTCATTCTCATGAGTTGTTTACTTCTACATTTGAATGTAGCATTTCGCATATTGTAGTTGGAGACTCTACATAGATGGATGCTTGTGGATCTAGCATAGTGCAATTAGATAAAGGGTGCATTAATGATGTTCTTCTTGTTCCTAACACCTCTACAAATATTCTCTCTATCTATCAGATTTGTCATTCTAGTATTGGGAAAACAATAGTGCTTTCTCCTAAAGATGTAATCATTCGAGAACTACAAAATACAGACATTGTTGTTGCATCTGTAAAAGTTGATCATAGTTCTCGACTGTACAAGTTTTCTTCTTTTGAGTCTTCCTCTGGTTCCTTTTTCATTGCACATGCTGATGCTTTGAGTGCGATTTGGAATGAAATGTTTTGACATATCAACTACAGATGTTTGTAGCAGTTGAGCACACAAAAATTAGTTCTTGGTCTTCCTAAATTTTCTTTTACTTATGGAGCTTGTCTAGGTTGTGTCCTTGGAAAACAACATCAATATCATTTTCCTAAAGGAAAATCCTTGTGTACTACAACACCTCTTGAGTTGGTACATAGTGATCTCATATCATTTCCAACTCGCTCATTTTCAAGGGCTAAGTATGCACTCACTTTCATTGATGACTTCTTACATCTCTCTTGCATATACTTTCTTATGTAAAAGAGTGAGGTATTTTCTACTTTTAAGGACTTCAAGGCCTTTCTTGAGAAGCAATCATCTCTTTTTATCAAGAAACTACGCACAGATAATGGGGGGGAATACGCCAATGAGACAAAATGTATGATTCGGTCCAAGAACATGGCACCTTCTCTCTGGGATGAGGCAGTAAATTTTGCAAATTATATTCAGAATATGGTGCCTCATAGGGAAGTTCTACATAAGACTCCAGAGAAATATTGGAGCCATGTTAATCTCGATCTTTCTATTTTTAGAGTATTTTGAAGTCTAGCATGGGACTTGATTCCAGTGGAAAAGCGCAATGCTATGGTGAAGAAGAGAGAACCATTGATATTCATTGGTTACTGTGAGGATATGAAGGCATATAAGTTATTTGATCCTATTTTTCTAAAGAATTCTTCTTTCGAGGAGCCATCTGTTTTGGTGAAGGCTTCAACCCCACATCAAATACTTCTCCATCCTCAGATTGTCATTTTCACAATGGTGTTGAACATCTTCATAGTTTTTGTCTTGTAGAAGATGATGACGATGACCATTTTGAAGATGAAAATCATCTAGAAGAAAATATTCCACCCACACCAACAGAGCATGAGCAACCAACAACTTGCTCAAGAACATGAAAAAATTGATCAAGAACCACATCTTAGGAGGATCTTTCGTGAGACAAAGAGGCATCACAAGTATGGCTATGAGCCAACTGATTTTAGTTATTCTTCCACAGTTCGGTCACAAACAACATTTATCTCTCTTTTGAATCATGCTATATCAAATGATCCACAACAATTTAATGATGCTATTGGGATACCTGAATGGGATGATTCCATGACAGAGGAGTATTTTCATTGATGGAGATTGACACATGGGATCTCATTCCTCTTCCTAGGGGACAAAAGTTAGTTCATTGAAAATGGTTCTATAGGACCAAATATGCAGCAGATTGCTTTGTTGACAGGCAAAAGGCACGTCTTGTGGCTAAGCTATTTTAACAGGTTGAATAGATTGATTACACTGAGACATTTTCCCATGCTGCCAAGATGAATTCTACACGCCTTGTGATTTTTCTTTCAGCGTCCAAAAGTTGGTCAGTATACCAAATGGATGTGAAGAGCGCCTTTCTGCATGGTGATTTACATGGGGAAATACACATGGAGCAACCTCCTGGTTTTGTCCAAAATTCTTCTATATTTTGTATCCTCTAACGTTCTTTGTATGGTGTCAAGTAAGATCCTCGAGCTTGGTATGAGAAGATGGATATCTTTCTGATTTATTTAGGGTTTTATCTTTGTCATTCTGATCCTACAGTTTACACTCAGAGGCAGAGCATTGATATCTTCATTCTGGTTTTGTATGTAGATGATTTAATTCTCACAGGGAGTTCTTCATCTAGATTCAGAGTATTCAGAAAGAGTTGATGGGACAGATTGATATGATAGATCTAGAAGTTTTGCATTATTTTCCCGGTCTGTAGGTTCTTCCAGTTTCTCCTCACAACTTGTCAGTCCTTCGTTGTATCAACAACTAGTTGGTAGTTTGGTGTATTTGACTCATAAACGTCCTGACCTTTATTTTGCAGTAGGACTTGTCTCTCGATTCTCTCAATATCCTCATGAGATTCAGTGGAATGCAACAAAGAGAATTCTGCGGTACACTCAGGGCACTATCAATTTTGGAATTCAATACTCTTTTGGTGATTCTCATCTTGTGGTATTCGCTAACTCTAATTGGGTTGGTTTGATCGATGATCAAAAGTCCACATTTGGATGTGTCTATTCTCTTGGATCTGTTCCTATTACATGGTCTTGCAAAATTCATTCTGCAACTTTGTTATCCTCTACAGAAGTTGAGTATCGTGCTGCAAATATTTCTAGTCGGGAGGTTCTTTGGATTCAACAACTACTAATAGATTTTGGCATTCATCAGGATCATCCTGGACCACGCTTTGGTGTGATAATCAAAGTTCCATACACATTTCTCACAGCTAAGTGGAACATCAAAGGACAAAGCAGATCGAGATCCACATGCACTTCATTAAATGGCTCATCCAAGATGGTCTTCTCAGGTTGGAGTATTTGTCTACTGAAAGGAAAGTTGCTGACATCTTCACTAAACCTTTCACATCACCTTGGTTTCTTCAGCTGCGATCAGTTCTTGGAGTGAAGGAAGTTGTCTTTGGGGGTTATATTGAGACCTACTATCTTCATTTTTTATGTTGTTTTCTCTCTTTATGGGAGGATTTTTTTCCTACATGTTTTATCCTTTTCTCGAGTAATGAGAGTTTGTATTTAGGTACCTTAAGAGGCCTAGTAGTCGGGACCCAATTTTAAGTTTTTTTTGTACTTCCCTAAGTTTCACTTATGTGGGGGTGTTGATGTATAAAATTGCTTAGGACAAGTGTAGAGACCATAAAATACAAATTTTGATTCAATTAACATATATTTCCTTTCTCTATACGTAAATCATTCATTCACATCCTACAAGCATAAAAATTCTGCTGGAATTCAAATCTATTTACATCATGAAAATAACGAAACATAACAAAATTTAATTACCTCTTCCTTATGCTAATTTCTCCATTGACCTAGTTGTCTAGCCTCCTGCTGCCTGATGCGCTAACCAACTCTGCCCAAACAGTGTTTCTTCCCTGCCAGCTAGGAGCAGCCTGTCCGGCTTCCTAGCTCCATGATACCATAAAGCTATCCTGGCCCCTATGCCCAAAACCCCCGCAAACCAGCGCCCCCCGTAATGATCCTCCAAGACTGTAGAACTCCAACACAGAACCAGAAAATC
>SNQJ01S0282003.1:0-11156 GCA_010110895.2 Picea sitchensis
GATCACTCCGAGGTATACCCACAATTATGAGTGGAAGCCTTTGAGTTGGTTTCGGGCTTGATACCCTGCCCTTGCGTGTGGATCGAACTGACGACTGTTTCCCCAGGCAGTACTGTTGTTTGTGGTGACCTTAGTGGCCTATCTCTCTAGGTTATTACCCAAGGTGACTGTGGAGGGGAAAGTCTTCACGGTACCTGGAATCGACGTTGATCAAACTCACTCGGGCTTCTTGGAGGGTATACCCACGATTATGTGTGGGAGCTTGAACCAGAGAGTAAGTCTATTAAGTAGGTCGTCAATGTAACTTTTCCACTTTAGCCCCGCCCTTTCTCGTCTCGTTGTTGCGATGTTGGATTTCATCACCAACTAGTGGCTTCGATATTAGAAGGTATTGTTTGCTTACTGATTGCTTCTAGATTTTGTTTACTAGGGCGTGCTATTTGTTTCTCGAAGTTGACCATAGGATTTTCATTGGGGAGTTTGTTACTTGTTTACAATTGCTCCCCCACGACGTTCACGTAGGATGCAAGGTTTGTCCTCAGAACATCCGGAAGCTTCACAACCTTTTCATACGGCAACACCTGATGGTACCCCTGAGGACTCTCCTCATTCAGGTGAAATTCCCCTTGTTACTCTACCACACGTGGACATAAGTGACGTCCTAGAAGTTTTTACACCACCTCCATGAGTAGAATCCATTGATCCTCTTGTTGATTTTCGAATAACTCATACTATAGAGGACTATCGCGTTCGTCATGGTGAACGACCTGTTTGACGATTAAATCCTTCTAAAGAAACTATTGTTACATCCTCTGAATCAACTGCTGGGCCTTCTCACAGTGTAGCAGGCCAAGATCCTTTTTGGTCGGGTGATTTTCGACGAGTCTTGTTTGGTACTGAATCAACCCCTGTTTACGAAATCAACCCTCATGTGTCTTCTGAACCAGAAATTGCACTAGAGACTACCACTTATCGTTTTGTTCTCCCTCCCGAGATGGCCCATCTCGCCATTACTTCGAGTGTCCAAACTGAGATTCCTACGACTACTCTTCCCCCTATCAATACCCAGCGACCACCTGAGGTCAATCCGAATTTACCCCCTGGTTACCATGCTTTGAATCCTTTGTTGAATGTTTCCCATCCAACACCTCCACAAACTCCAGCTGGTTCTCCAGCTGGTCCTCAGTTTCCTGGGTATCCTATTCCCGGTTTCATCCTGACACTCCCTCAGTTTCCTACTGGCAATCCTAATACTAGTAGCACTATCCCGACTGTTGCACCAAATTTGCACATTCCTGTTGGTGGACAGGGTAGCACCTTTCCTTTTCCTTTTCCCAGACACAACACAGTTCCCACACAACCTACGGTTGGTACAAAACTTCCGGGTGGAACTATACCTACAGTAGGGGGACCAACCTCCCCTTTTGGACAAAACATACCTCCTGAGTTGGCCCAGTATTGGCAACAACTTTTATGAAACATCCCTCTTGCTGGGGGGCAAGCAACAGTCCCTCCTGTAGGCCAACCATATCCAGGTGTGACTAATCCTATTTGGGGTTCGGGACAAACTTCCCAAGCTCAGGCCCCTGCCCAAACTCAAGGTTACAATCCTTGGGGCTACTACCCTATCCAGCCACCACCGAACCAACCAAAAGCTTCCCTCTACGGACAGTCTGCTTATGCTCCTATTGGTCTGTCGACGAGGCTTCCACCCCAAAGCCATCAGTATCCGCAAGTAAACCGATAGTTTCCTTTTCTTGCTACCTTGGATTTGCCAGATTTGACTAGGATTCTAAACGATCTTATTCATCACTCTCCCCAATGGCCTGCTATTCTTGCTAAGCTCCCATCGGATATTCTAAAATTCGATGGTAAGGCAGGAGAGGACCCCAACAATCATGTCATGACTTTTCATTTATGGTGTTCGTCCAACTCATTGATGGATAACTCCATTCGGCTGCGTCTTTTTCAACGAACTCTTACCGGTTCGGCTGCGAGGTGGTACATTGAGTTGCCACGAGGTTTCTTTTCTAATTTCAACACCTTAGCTATGGCTTTTCTCACACACTACCAGTTACCGATTCATTACGATACTAGGACTGAGATCTTGACCTCTTTTAAACAAACGAAAGGTACTCACATCTCGGACCATATACATGAGTGGAGAAGGAGACGAAGTCTCATCAAACTTGAACTCCCTGATCAGTTACTCGCTGAATGGTTCACAAAATCTTTCGTGAATGAAATTGGAAAAGACATCGCTATGGGTGGTGTTGTTACATAAGAGCAAGCTATAAGTCGCACTCAGTATCTCGATCTCGTTTATTCGCAAACGGGAACACTTTACACCCTACTTCCTGATTTGCCTCGTCCTGGTACTTCCAGCACTTCTACTACTCCAGCTGCTTCACATGCAGCTGATGGTGTGATTGGGATCACTCATACCCACTCGCATTTCATTTCAATTATAACTCCAAAATCCAATTCTTCTAATTTTCAAAGTGTTCTGTCTCCTGCTCCTCCCGCCGGTTAAACCTCTGAAGTGAACGTTGTTCAATCTACGCCGACCGGTAAGAACAAATCCAAGAAAGGGAGGGGCAAGAATAAGAAGAGTAAAAACAATAATCTGAATGAGCAAACAAAATCCTCTCTTGTTGAAGACCGGGATAAGCGTAAACCACGCTACCCTTGCCTTATCTGTGGTGACGATCACTACACGAAGGATTGTCCAAGACGTGCCGAGGTTAACAAGTTCCTTCAAGGGACACTGAAACCCTCTACGCCGGCAGTTTTGTCTCAACCCTTCCCGTCTCAACAACAGGCTTCGTTGGTCATCCACGACCAACCCTCTACGTCTACAAACTCTTATGTTTTGATGTGCACTGGTGATTCCAAGAAATACAATGTTTCACTTACCACTAGAGCTAAAGACTATACTCCTTCTAAGGAGAAGGTTGATGATTTACCTCCTGATCTGGTACAACCCTCTCCACCAACTCCACCCACAAACGATCCTCTTCATCTCGAAAGACCGAGCCTCAAGACAGTGATATGACCACCCCCGAAAGGTGTCATTAATAAATCGACATTCAATCCTCATGCACGTGCGGCCCAGAACTACAACATTGTAGAAGATCTGGCCCAAGCACCTTCAGCGATGTCTTCCCTTGAAGTCCTTTAGTCTTGTCCTGCACAGAGAAGGGCCCTGTTGAAAGCTATAGGTGGAATTGATCCCACGGATACGAATTTGATAGTCTTTGACTTGGAATACCATATTCCAAGGTTACCCCCACAGATTGCATTTCAAATACAAGTTGTTGTCGCCGACAAGAGCATTTGTCGGACTGTTATAGATGAGGGGGCCTCTACGTGTGTCATGTCTTTTACTTGTTGGAAAGCCATTGGCTCTCCCCCGTTAAACGAATCACAAAACACTTTGTGAGCTTTCAACGACTCTGGTTTTAAGCCATACAGTGTTCTTCCGTCGTTCCCCGTTACTCTCGAAGGTAAGACCGTCCAGGTTGAAGTGGAAGTTTTTGATACTCCCCTAGATTATAATCTTCTACTTGGTCGTAGTTGGGTCGACTCTATGCGTGTTGTTGTGTCAACCCTGTTTCGTGTTGTACGATTTCCTCACCAGGGAAAAGTGGTTATGGTTGATCAACTTGCCTTCTTTAATGCTGATACTCGCACTGGCAATGTGCCGTTCATCGCAAAAACCCCATCGGGTTACGAGAATGTTGGAGTCGGTCTTTTAAAAGATTCCTCGTTAATGGGTACTTTCCCCATACCACCGCCACCCGATATTCCACGGTCGTCCTTTGCATCTATTAATATGATCTCCACTGTACCTCGCAAACTTCCAGTGTCTACCGACCCTTGGATAGTCCCTGATCCTGGAGATCATGTTTGTTTCGGTAACGTCATGTCGTTAAGTCCGGTTGAGTCCGCTTACCAAGCTATTCAATCGGCAACCCTTACTACTTCTTCTTTTGATGAGTTGTCTCCTGATCCTTTCCATGTCATCTTTCCCACTGACGAGATGATAATGTCCATCATGGAAGACACCCCTGGGGATGATGGGCATCATCGTTCCATACTGTTTCTGGAACAACAGACTCTTGAGAATTATCAGCGGATTTCGACTCCGTCGATCGTTGTTGTTATTTTCATGGTTCCCCAATCTACACGAGATGTGTTCGCAGAAGGGAACCTCAGTAACATTTCTCCCATGATACCCATTGATATTTTAGTTAAATCTGGGATAGTCGAGAATGTTCATATTGGAGCTTCGTGTTCTCCCGAAGAAATTGTCACTTATACTTCCTTGTTAAAGAATTCCGTGATATCTTTGCCTGGAGTTACGAAGAGATGCTGGGTATTGACCCTACTATCGTTGTTCATGAAATTAAGACATACCCTGGGGATAAACCAATTTGGCAGCGCCTTCGTCCTGTCCATCCACGTAAAGCGGCAACCATTAAACTTGAAGTTGAAAAACTTCTTAAAGCCGGTTTTATTTATCCCGTGGCAATGACAGAATGGGTTTCCAACCCAGTACTGATTGATAAAAAGGGTGGTAGTATACGCGTTTGTGTTGATTATCGGGATATCAACAAAGCTTGTCCAAAGGACAATTTTCCAACCCCTTCCATTGACCAGATCGTCGATGACTGTGCCGGCAGTGAAATCTTTTCCCTCATGGATGGATTTTCCGGCTATAATCAAATCAATATCGCTCCTGAGGACCAACATAAAATGGATTTTATTTGTCCTTGGGGTACTTTTGCCTACCGAAAACTTCCCTTCGGTCTGAAGAACGCAGGTGCTACGTTCCAACATGCTATGTCTTACGCATTTCACAATATCAAGCATATCGTTCAACCTTATTTGGACAATTTTCCGTCTCACTCTTTACGTCGAGTCGATCACCCTAATCATCTCCGAGCAATTTTCATTCGTTGTCGATTCTATTGCATTCGCTTGAATCCTCATAAATGTGTCTTTTGCATAGAATCCGTCCGTCTCCTTGGTTTCATTGTTTCACGCCATGGGATCCGGGTAGATCCTATCAAGGTCGAGGCAATTCTTAATCTCCCTCCTCCTTCTTCTTTGCGCCAGTTACAAAGTTTGCAGGGGAAAGCAAACTTTCTTCATCGCTTCATCCCGAATTACGCTGAAATTACTCAGGGTTTTACATGTCTTCTAAAGAACGGTTCATAGTTTGTCTGGGATAAGGTTGCTAACAACGCCTTTGAAGCTTTAAAGTTGTCCCTCACGAAAGCTCCTCTTCTTTTCCCTCCGGATTATAGTCGAGATTGCTTTCTTTATCTGGCCGCTTCCGAGTATACTATCGGCATGGTCCTCGTTCAAGAGGATGATAACCACGATGAACATGTTATCTATTACTTGAGTAGAAGTTTATCATCCACGGAAATCAAGTACCAACATGTTGAAAAGCTGGCCTTGGCTGTTGTCCAAGCAGTTCAATGTTTTCGTCATTATATTCTCGCCAGGAAGACTACTGTGATTTCACATTGTAACCCCATGCAACATATATTGACACGTCAATTGCTGGGGGGCAAGTACTCCAAGTGGATTTTCATTCTCTAGGAGTTCGATTTGGAATTCGATCACGCCACGTCGAAGAAATCCCTAGTTTTCGCTGAGTTAATTTGTGATTTTCCCCACACTGCCACAAAAAAAGTAGCAGTTGATTCGTTACCTGACGAGTCACTTTTCCTTATCAGTACTGATGATTTTCCCCACACTGCCATGGAAAAAGTAGCAGTTGATTCATTACTTGACGAGTCACTTTTCCTTATCAGTACTGATGATATTTGGTATGGAGATATCATTATATATCTCCAAACTCAAACTTTCCGGCCTGCTTTGTCTAGTGCAGAACGACGTCGCGTCTGTTATCAAGCACGTCATTATATTATCCTTGGCGATACTCTTTACTGTCGAGGCATTGACTCTGTCTTTCGACGTTGTTTGAATTTTGATGAGGCTGAGAAAGCTTTAAATGACTGCCATTCAGGAGCATGTGGTGGTCATATGTCTGGGTATGCTACTGCCCATAAAATCTTACGTGCAAGATACTTTTGGCCTTCCTTGTTCAAGGACTGTATTACTGTTGTTCAAAAGTGTCATGCCTGCCAGACCTATAATCAGAAGATTTGGTCGCATCCTGCTCCCCTTCATCCTGTGGTCTCAGTAGGTCCTTTCGCTAAATGGGGCATTGATTTCATGACATGTCACCCTCACTCGGCTGGGGGGCATGGTTATATTATTGTAGCTGTTGATTATTTTACTAAGTGGGCCGAGGCGATGCCGACATTTGACAATACTGGGAAGACTGCAACATTATTTCTTTTCAACCATGTCATCACTCGTTTTGGTGTTCCTCAGGCTATCATTACTGATCATGGTAGTCATTTTAGAAATAATATGATGTCTGAACTTACAGAGAATTTGGGCCTTCATCATGATATCTCAACACGCTATTATCCACAGGCTAATGGTCAGGTCGAAGGCATTAATAAGGTTCTTATAACTATGATTCGACGGATGATAGGAATCCATAAAACCAACTGGCACACGATGTTTTTTTCGGCATTGTGGGCATATCGGACGTCTGTTAAATCTGCTACGGGATTTATGCCTTTTCGATTAGTTTATGGCATGGAAGCCATTCTGCCAATAGAATGTGAAATACCATCTTTGAAGCTAGTTGTGGAGATTTTAACTAATACCTCCGCTGAAGAGGAACGTCTGTTGTATTTGATGCGATTAGATGAGACTCGTCGTGACGCTACTCTTGTAATAGAAGCCCAGAAAAAACGTGTTAAGGCACAGTATGAAAAGCATGTCAAACCTCGTGTCTTTTCTGAAGACGATCTTGTTCTTCTATATGAACAAGATAAAGATGTCTTAGGAGCTGGGAAATTCGAACCAATGTGGCATGGGCCTCACATTATTAGCAAAGTTTTGGAAAAAGGAGCATATGAGCTAGTGGATTATGATGGGGTACCTTTGAGTGAACCCAGAAATAGGTTGTACTTAAAGAAGTACTATGCATGAGTCATTTGTGCGTGAGTACTTGTATTTTATGTATCATACTGCGTGTGTGTGTTACTTTAGTTTTTGCTTTTGACATTATCTGGTCTCTGCCCTTACGTGACATTGTGTTTGATTGCCAGATGTTGGAGTATTCGCTACCTTATATTGGCTTCACCGACGGTGCTAGCCATAGTACTCGGAACCTAGCTTTCGCTGCCTGGGCAATCTATGCCCCAACAAACGAGCTTATATATTTACGAGGTGTATGTCTCGGTCGAGAAACCAACAACATCGCAGAGTATAGCGTCGTTATTGAGTTATTGGTTGATGCTATCTCTCTTGGAATTCATCGCTTGGTTGTGCAACTTGACTCGCAACTGGTAGTGCTACAGCTAAGTAATGTCTACTCTATTCGAAGTCCTACTTTATTAAGGGTATATTTGTGGATTCGCCTCTTGGAACGACATTTTGATTATATTGAATATGAACACATTCTGAGAAGTCTTAATACATTAACAGATGCTTTAGCTAATTATGTATTGGACAGGCATTTAAATCACTTATAGATCAAACACATTAAAATGTACACAGTGTAAAGTAAGCTGGTAGAACCCATGTATATATATATAACGATCAAAGTTTGTTTTTACAAAATGTGTCCAAAGACCAAAATATCAAAATTGAATCTCATAGCCTCTACATAGTGACATCAAGGATGATGTTCACGATAGCACACTAATGTCCTAGCAACTCTGCGGAGCAAGCGACCCATAGAGGCAGAGACTCCCACAATGTGATGCTGATCGCGTCGTGGAATCTCCTCCAGAGGCATATCTGGAACGTCTGCCATCAGACCCTCTAAGTTCTGCTCCACTGTCAGATAGTCCTCGGCGTACTGTGGAACTGCTACTGCTGCCTCTCCTTGTTGCTGGATAGGAGAACTTCCAGCAGGTCTGTATGGTCCAACGTCTGTGTTATCAACAAGAATTTGGTGTTAGTCTTCGGGTAAAACTATAAAAACAAAAACATTTAAATATGTTAAAATACAAAAACATTTAAAAAGATAAAATTGGTGTGCTTCTTACCGAGATCTCCCCACTGTGCATCCTCAGGTAGTGCAAGATCTGGATCTCCTCTGATATCCAACCCGGCGTAGGCATAGTCGTCCACCATCAGCATCTGAGTCTGTAACCAGTCGAAGAAAACATTGTCATATTTGACAATGGGACCTGCCACATGTCAGGCCATAAGCCGACACCACCGTAACATCCTCGGATCTCTGGGACCAGGAAGATCCCACTCGGCCTATAGACGGAATGCCAGGACTCTCTCCAAGAAGAAGGACACTAACAGAGACCCATAACCAAACTGCTTCATACCTCCTCACCTGCACTTAGTCAACTGTTTCTTGAGATTGCGTAATACTGCGTTAGCCCAGTTGAATACCCGGGGCTCAGTACACTCGATGGCGTACTGGAAATAGCTTTGCAGAGCCATATGCGGAGCAACACTTCCCGCCATTCGAGCAATGGTAAATAGAATGGTACGGAGAGTCAAATCGGTCACTCCCCAAATTGCCACTTTTTCTTTTTGTCGTTCAGCCTCAGGCATGCAGTACTGGTTGCAATATTCACTCATTTTTAGACCCCCTGCTCTGCTACCGGACAAACTGCAATAGGATCCACGTCTAGATAACCCAGTCAAGAAATAGATATCATCAATATCGATGGTCAATGTATGAGCTCCCACGATGAACACCTATTGGTCTGGATCCCACATTCGGACTAAGTATTCCAACAATCGAACTTGGGCTCTCATGCCCAGGATGCAGAAATACTTTAAGAGACGCAGTATCTTAGTGTAGCAATGGTTGGAGGATGGTTTTCCGCATTAGCATTATCCTCCTCGTGCTCTCATTCCCACCACTCTAAAACCATGATTGTTACTAGAAACCTGCATAAAAACAACACACAAACATACTGAGTGATCTTATTCATGAGGAAAATATTGCAATTGGCTAAACGTTATAAACATTTTTGGATTTTTCACTGTTCGCAGGTGACCTTCTTCGCATAGTGTGAACTTCTCGCAGGTGGCCCATGGCCCACCTGGGATAATGGGTCATTCTCGCAAGCCCCGTATGGGCCATCTGCGAGAATGCTCCCACGCGCATAAGGTTCAAAAAATTGACTTAAAACTTGATTTTTAACCAATAAAAACATAATTTTGAACCATGAAAAGATGAAGGATGAAGCACTTACCAAAATATCGTAGACGACACTTCGAATGGTCTCCCGTAACTCCTGGAATTCGACACCAAAGATAGAGGTAAAAAGAGGGTTTTTTGGCACTCAAAGGGTAAAATGTGAAAATGGTATGGTAAATTTTGTTTTTGGTTCATTTTATTACTTTTTACCATATCAAAAGTGGGTTTTTTATGTTTATTCTTTATTTAACCCTAATCACTAATGTAAAGATGAGTGAAATGATTGATAGGTGCAACTATGGATGATTATGGGCAGAATTTTTACTTGGTGTGGTGTGATTTTCTTTGTTTGTTATGGTTTTGACATAAAACCTCAAGCGCCTTTTATCCGTTTTTGCGCTTGCGAAAAACATGAGAACATGATCGAGCGTCGTTTTATCTCTTTTTCGGGCTCGCTGTGGTTACACGAAAAAGGAACCCCCCTGGAGTTAACTTTAAGCTCTTTTCAGACTCTCTAAACATGAAAATATTGCCGAGGGATCTTGCTATTTTCACGCTCGTTAAAGTATTTGAAGTTACGCGTCCTTCGAGCGGTAGTTTAACCCTTTTTTGGTCTCGTTGGACTACTGTACGAAAAAGGAACTGAGAGAGTTCTCTTTTAAGTGTTTTTCCAAACTCTATAATCTTGAAAAACCTTCGAGTTTACTATCTCTGGACTCGTTAAATAAACATGGACAGACCCGTAATGGGACTAAACCACTCCTTCCTAGGGTTCGTTAAAAATACTTCGAGGGACTCGTCCGAAGGATGAGCTTACATCAACAAGCATATGTGATCCTCTTAAAGATTGCGTAAAAATAAAGAGGTACTTTCCAGAAATGGTGGGGGAAAATTTGGGAAAGGGATATGTTTCATCGTTGAGTTGATTGGCAGTAAGTGTCGCTCTTGAACATGACACCCCCTATTCATCATTTGAAGTCGGTTTAGGAAATCCGTTTGTCTCTCATTCGATTTAATAACAAGGTCTTTCCATGTGTTGTCTTTGAGTCAATGCTGCCAAATCTTTGGTCATGTCATTCATATGTTCAAGAGCAGTCCGTCTGAAGCCTCTATTTGAGTCGGCCATCTACAGTTATTCTTTCATTCTGTGTCGGCCTTCCCTGTGTCCAAATTCCAATTGCCACATACTCTGTTTCACTTTCAAACTCTGTTACTCATTTCATGTCACTGATGGGGGATACATCAAGGCCCTCCCGTGACGAGTCTTGTTCTATCGACTTTAGCACATTATCCGGAATCAAGGCTTAGAAATTATTCAGTACCTTGGAGCTTGCATGCCTCAATGGCAAGTTTCCTTGCTTTCGACAATGGGTTTACATCACTGGCCCTTGATCGAAAGATTCCATTGGTTGTTCGACATCAACTCATTTATTCACAGTCGATGGATTGTACTATTGTACCTTGGGAGTCATTGACATCAATGGTGATTTCCCTCGCACTTGTTAACGGTATACATCAATGACCGGTAATAAAGTGGTTTCTACCATGTTCGACTTCAACACATATAATCACATGGCTAGATTCGTACTTTGGGCGATGAGATTGAAGACCCTGGATATTGTCTTTGTAATCCAGGTTGCGATGGAGTATGTATAATTTGCGACACATAGATCCACTGTGTATGTTTCGTGGCTATGTCGTCTTGATTGAAAATTTGTCGCATAGATCCACAATGTATTCAAGTGGCTATGCTATATAGTGACGGCATGGATCCACAGTGTATGATTGGTGGCCATGACCTTTGTTTATGATGTCATCAATCTATGATCTGAGTATGGGAATACCTACCTCAGAAGGGATACATATGATATTCTGTTGATGCTTG